>CM075850.1:32453285-32560785 GCA_037975125.1 Latrodectus hesperus
GATACAGCAAAGCTTGACAGAGAAAATTTTCAATTGATTAAAACCAGTAATTATTGGTCAGTTCGTTATCAAATACGGAAAGTGGAAAGCAGGAATGTTTTTCACTGTAGAAAATTAAACGCGTTGTTCAAGAAATAGAACGCCTAAAAGATTTCTCTTAACTTTTTGATTTAAAAACGCTAGCTTAACATGAAATCTTAACATAGTTCTTTTAAACAATGCTTGTTACACAAGTTTAGTAACTCATCAAACATTTTTACTACTTGAATAGAGCATACTGCAATACCAAACAAATGCTCCAGATCTAACACTTTAAGCTTATTACTGGTTTTAATTTCTACAAATATTTTAAACTATAAGACTTAGACTTTAGAATATATTTTAATATTCTAAAGTCTAAGTCTTATAGTTAATTATAATATTAGAAGTAACTTCATATAAAGAGAAAAAAATCATCTGGATCAGTTTCTTAGCAGCAGAGAAAAATAAATTTATAATTTTTGAATCATGCTTTTGCCAAAAAAAAATCAAGAAACATCTTGTGCTAGACAAAGAGATTTTTGCCAGACTACGTAAGATTCAAACTAAGAGTTTGTAATATTTATTCTTACATACATTAAAATTATTTGAGTTTTCCTTTTTATTCTTAACTAATATTTTTCTTAGTTCTTTTAAAGGTAATCCTATTTCAAACGTAAGCAGTTAAGAGTAATATTCAATGCATATTGAGTTTTATTGTTTTGACATATGCATATGTTACTGTTTTCTAAAAAAATTATTTGTCAATAAGCAATTTTCAATTTAATCTTAAATTACAGTGTTAAAATTACCTTTGCAAATTTTCATAAGCCACGTCATATTTGATTTGCTTTTCTTTCAATAAATTTTCGACAGCTTCAACCATTTCTGGCCTCAGGTGGGTCATCACCGGAGCGCCTAGATCTCTCGGCTCGTTCCATAAGTCTACCTGTTGAGATGAAAATTATAGTGATGCTTTGATATCACAAAAGATTTCACGTCAGAAATCTATAATTGATTCAAATTTATGTATTTATTTTTTATATTAGTTATCATTTCATTATTTATTATACCTAATACTGAATGTTTAATTAGTCGGAAAACTGAACAGTTTTAAGGAAGATGAATTTATTAAATTGATACCGCGCTTATTTTACAAATGATAATTAATTGAACAATTAAATTGCCTATTAATGAAGACAATTTAAAACAACGCAATTCTGCTTGTATATTTTGAAAACATAATACAGTGTGGTCAGTGTTGATTCAGTAAGTGAAATAACATAATTGGAAAACGTTCGCTACCTTATCAAAGTATTTTTGATTCTAAATTTAAGAAATATATTTTGTTGTATTAAATATTTAAAAACTTCTTTTCAAAAGTTCGTGGGAGAAGCAATTCATGATAAATTAAAAATTGTAGTTGAATTAAAACAGTGTTGTATGCCTCCGATTATTGGTATTTGATTAAAAAATTGGATAAGTATATTCTCAGTTTCTTTTTTAATATGCAAATTTAAAATATTAATCTTAAAATATTCTTAGCATTTTTGGGGTTTTTTTAATAAAATAATATCAATATGCAAAAAATCGATAATTATTTGAATAATATAATATTAATTGAATTAAATATTATGTATAATTATTTATAAGCGTTTTAAAACACAAATAAATTATGGAAGTGTGAAATATTTAATTTAAGAATTATGCAGTAGATTTGTTGCATACGTAATCAATATCACTCAATAAAATTTGTTTTTTTATTTTCTTATGGTTATTATGTCCTACTACAATTTTTGAGATGAATAATTCCTTTAACAGTTCTTCGACATGCTTTTAAATAAAAATATAAATTAATAAATCAATTTTATAGATACTGAAGCACCGATAAAATTTATTTGCTTGATTGACTGATAAAAGAATTTATATATAATAATATTATAATAAAAGTAAACATTGGAAAATGTGTGTGATTGCTTATGAAAAACATTACTAATATGTTATGTGTGAACGAAAAAACATTTTTCCCTTCTTTTGAATTTTTTTACACAAATTTTATTTTACATAAGATATAAATTAACAGCTTAAAACTTCATAATCTATACAAAAAATCTTCTAGTATAAACAAAATTTAAGAAATTCTTCTTTCCTGATTTCGGAATCAGGGAATGTTTTGTAGGCAGTGTAAGTGTGTATGTAATAGTATGACTTAAACCTGATATTTACTTTGTTTATTTAAACCATAGAAGCTAAATCTGGATAAGAAATTTGTGTACGTTTTCCTGATCTTCTTTATAATGAACGTAATATTTTCAAATTTCGTTTCTAGGAAAACTACTATTAGTATTTAAAAAGGAAATTATACCTTTAAACTGATATTTTATTGATAAATCAGTTTCTCTAGGATTGAATTTTGGAAACAAAAATATTATTGATTGTTTTTCTGGAAATTTCCAAATCATTTTTCTCCAATAATCTGTGAATAATTTGAACAATTAATTAGGTTACAGAATTATCTAGAAAATTTTAAAACATTAATGGCTATTGTTTCTAAACATATCAAAATTTTTAATCTTGAAGACTTTTAAATATATTAGGATTAATGGCAAATAGGAATTAATCGAAATATACTCCAGCAAATTTTATAAATAGTTAAAAAGTTTCAATATTTCTACCAAACTTCTAAAATTTTAACGATTTATTAATTAAAGGTAAGTAAAAATTATAATATTTTTTAAATATTCTTATTTGTTATTCGCTAACTAAATTCAAACGAAAAAAAGTGTAGGAGAACTATATATTTGCTTTTCATTTAATTGTCCTTTTTTCTTTTCCTGTTTTTGTTTTTAGTTTACATTAAAGAAGATCATGTTTAATTTAAGGAATCAAAATAACTTTACTGATTATAATTTTAATTTATGAAATATTATTATTTTTAATATTAAAGGAATTTAAAAAGTCAAAAGCAAGGAATTTAAAAAGTCATAAAATACATAATGAAAAAAATAATTCAATGAATGATGTATATGATTAATTACATTGAATCAAATGAATTTGAATTATATAATTTTAAACTTTATCCCAACATTTTAGTTTCAGTAAAGACAAAATGTATATGATTATAACTAATAAAAGAAATGATTTATCAATTAAATATTTTTTGTACCATAAAAATAGTTATGTGGACACAGAAATAGTGTTGCATTTATATAATAAAATTTATTGAAATGTGTTTTAATGCATTAAGTATGAATTCATTTCTCTTTTAAATAAAAATATTTATTTGCAACTGATTTCACATTTAGATAAAGTATGATTTCATTTAAAATATTCATAACATAACCTTTCTAAATTCTTGTCAATATTTAATTTTCATAATAAAATGTAAAATTTTTACCTCTAATCACATAATTTCAATGACAATCCAACCTAAAGTTCTGAGAAAATGAAATGTTCAATCAAGCGTAAAGCTAAGTTATTGTTAAGCAACGAACAATTTTCTCCGCATCGAAAGCTTGGGTAAAAATGTTCTTTTTTATTATAATGTACTTAGAATAACAACTGCAGCTTCGATCAGAATATTATTTGCATCACAATGAAGTTTTCATATTTATTAAAATCCAGAGTAACTTTAAGCAAATTTTTTTCGGAATCAAATATCCATTTATTATTATATTTATCCTTAACCTAAAACATCGTCATCTAAGACATTAAGATTTGAATAAGTTATGCATAAAAATATATGTTGCATTCTAAGAATTTTTCTTTGTTTGAAAATACGTGTCACATTTTAAATTGCATGAACTCTGTAACTATTTTAAAAATAAATCTTATTCTTTGTGATTCCAATTTGAAACATTAAAAAGGATTCTTATCAAAATATGAAAAATGTGTTTTTCCGTAGTTCCATCTGTGATAATCAAGGAACTTCTTGCTACTAAAAATTTGAAATTTCTATTTTCTATTCAAAACTTTTGAACTTTCTATTTGATACTATTCAAAGGAATAATTATAACAGTGGTGGAGATATTTCTGATGTTAAAATAACCACTCTCTGCTATTTATATAAGACTAATATTTAAATAATTCTTTTCAATAAATAGCTAGGTAAATTCTTTATAAAATAAAAAAAAATTCTTGCATTTAATAGTTTCTATAAAAATGACTATTTATTCCCTCTCTACATAAAGTTTGTCACCTCAATTTATATTTTGTAAATAAAAAATCTTTTATTTTCTCTTTATAGAATTTTAATAAAAACTAGATAATTTATTTTATATGTATTCTCAAAAAGTTATATAGCTATCAAATGCCTTTGATATATTTTGTTTAGAGTAATCCTGATTTTTCTTAGTGAAGACCTCCTTATACTCTTAGTGCTTGTTAACAAATATTATAATATTTTTATGAAAGATTTATAATTTAAAAATTTATTTTTCTTGATCATTCAAACAATCTGTCATTTCCAAGAAATATCTTAAGCATCAATGTTCAAATTCTAAATATTTTAGTTTTCTGTTATATTTGGCACAAATTATGTAATTTAATTTCTCCTGCCATCTACGTTAATTTTAATGGACTTAGAACAACACATTTCATTCATTTATTAAACAAGTACTATTTTCACTTAAGAATTAATTATATACTTTTATTATTGAATTTTACAAATTCTGTAAATGTACGTATCTCCTTCATTAATGTTTGTAATAAAATTATTAACTAAATATATCCTAGATATATTGTCTTAAACTACCATAATATTACTTAGTCTTTTGTCTGTAAGCAAACATTTTGAATTAAATACAAATGCTTACAAGCATATTTTTTTAAATAAGTTTAATTGCTGTTTGTCACAAAATTAGTAATAGTTAATTTTATGTTGTATATATAAAAATTTCATTATCTCATGCAGTTATATTTATTGTGATTAATGGTTATTAAATTAATATAATTATCTAATATAGCTACATATTTTTCATATACTAATTTTAAAATATTTGATTAATTCATTACAGGAATTTATTTATAAATCACATAATTAAACGGTTAGGCTCAAAATTTTTGCAATAAACCTAACAAATTAACAGAATAAGAAAACATTTATTTATTTTATATAATTTCATCGTGCCTTTTTGAAATTAAAAATCTTTTTATATAAAATTATTTTCAAGTATAAAAGTATTTTCTTACACACAATCAAATATATTAAAAAAACTGCTTTGAGTAAATGGTTTCAGCAGTCCAGAAAATGATTTACGTTATCTTATTTTCGCTTTTAACATTTATATCTTCACGGTCAACATTTAAGGCTTAGAAAGAAATCAAAACTTTTGAATGATGTCATAAAAATAAGCTCTAAAAAGTAGATATCAGATAAACACATTTAAACTTGCTCTTTTTTTTCATCATTGATTTACATTCAGACTTAGCAAATAAATCGCCCGGAAAGATAGCAGCTGAGATTTTATCGCCAAATATTTTTACTTTTGAAGAATGGTGATATTTGTTGATTTAGCAACAATTGCTGACATAATATGGGTGTTCCTTTTGTTTAATATTGAAGATCAAGTGGTCCCTTAATCTTTTGCCCTACATTTTAATTGTCTTACTGTCAAAGGATTTATCAGCTACTCGAAGTGGAATTATCATGACTTCTGTTAAATTTTATGTATGTTTAATTCAAGAGCTCTTTTCTTTCAAGGAAAAAGAAGATATAGCTTCAACTTTATTACATTTTTTTTGATAGATAGGATTCAAATTTATCAATAGAAACTCTATACAAAACTTAAAAAAGTAATTCAACAAATATTTTTGCAATAGATTATCATATATAACGCTATAGCAAATGAATTTTTAAATTAATTAATAGTAAATTCGTATTATTAATTAATTTTAATTATGAATTAAAAATTAATAAATAAATTGTTTGACACAATTTCATTTGCTTTTGTCAATTTATTTGCTAAAATTTCTTACTCATCATATGTTATTTTTCATTCAAATACACCATGAATATTTACAATTATCGAAAGTAATTCATGCTAAATATACGCCGGTACCTCTAAAATTTACACTAATCTAATATTAGAATATTTGCTTGACGTGTTAAATAAATCGAAACTTCTAATTTAAAATTTATAATTAAAGTTTATAAATCGCTCTGAATTTATTCAAAAAAATATTGTATATGAAGTCATATCACATACATATGTATCTGTGTATGTAACCTTCATCTACAAATTAACTGTTCATTTTGAAAAATGAAGAAAAAATTATGCCAAAGAGAAATATATATAGTAACTTCAATGATCAATAATAATGTTGAGCAAAAGCTAAGTTAATTATTATTTAATGATTGAGAAATATTAAAAGAGAAAAAACAATTATGCATATTAAGGAATACCTGTTACATTAAACTGTTTTTTAAAATTTTCTTCACTTTTTTCAAGTCAAAAATTACACAAAATTTTTAAACACATCACATACTTACATTATAATCATCTCGAAGTTTTCGAAGTAGTTCTATGTGTGATTCAGAACGAGGAAAAAGGGTTAATACTTTGTGCCTGAAATGGAAAATATGTGAAAACTATAGAATTGTTTGCTCGTTTAATTATAAGTTAAATTACACTTTTCAAAGCAAACTAAGTTGCTAATCGTAGATAGTCTTTCAAAGCTAAGCAATCTCCATAAATCCAAAAATGTGCAAAAAATCTGAAAACAATAGATGATATTGAAGGGTCTAATACTTTTTAAAATGTAAGTAAACTAAAATATGGTTGTAAGTCCCCGTGTCAATGGCACTCGGGTGAAAATTTTCATTCCCAACTGGAAAGTTTTGCTATATTTCGAACTTTCTACCTTAAATTTACACAAAAGTTACTAATTTCAAAAATAAATGGCTTGGATATCATGAATATTTTAATTTTGCAGCTGTTACTGAATTATATGCATATAAAACCTTTAAATAACAGAAAAAATAAATGAGATTTATGATTTTCATATACACTTAGAACATTAATTTCTAGAAATTATTACCTTTTATAATATAAAAAATGCTTGAGAAGAATTATATCTTTTATATTAAATGCCAAACAATTGCTTTATCGGATCTAATTTAAATTATATTATGTGATTTCAAAAAGCAATAAGCTACCTATACTAGAATTCATGTAAATTATATTTGTGTATTAAATTTTATGAAAACCTGATTTTTTTGACAATTAATCCGTGACATGTATATAATAAGAAATGTATATAATATCCCTACGCATTTATTTAAAATTTTCTCCTATTATTGGCAGAGATTTTAGATGTTTTATAATTAATTTCTCAAATACGTTAAAATAATTTCCTTTCCCTTAAAATTCTCTTTTCATTTTTCAAAGTTCAATGCTGTTTTTACAAAAAATGTTACACTTTTTATGAAATAATTGTGTTTTGTCTCATCTACCATCAGGTACCACCTACTGAAAAATTAAACTTAAATATGTTACAAAACCATATGATAAGTAATTATTTAAACAAATGTTCATATTACAATAAAAAGAAATAAAAGCATAAGATCATTTAAAACCTTATAAAAACATTCAGCTTATAGGAAGCAAATACTTCAAATTGCTTTGATTAATATAAACTAATTATTTTTTTAGCTTAAAAATCCATCATAACAACGAAAATTAATGAAATTAATGATTTATTTCAAAGTGAATTATTTATTCTTATTTTACACATACTTTCATTAAAAACTGAAATAATAAAAAATTAATATTCTGCAAAACCGAAATTTTCTTCAGCAAATCGGTCATTAATTGGATTTTGAAATTCTATTAAAAGATATTTATGAAAATAGAAAGATAGATGTGGAGTTCAAAACTTATATTCCAAGTAACTGAATAAAAATCCTAAAGTTATTATTATAATTAATATTAGTTATTTTCAAAATTAAATGAAAATTGAACTCTTTATTATTCAACGGAAGAAAATACTATTTAATGAATAGCTCTTACCCCGTGTAATCAACAAAGGCCTCCGTAAATACGAAGGCACAAATTGCCAGAAGGATAATGCAAAGCTTCATTTTCTTACCACACTACCAAGAGACGACGCAGATTTCTTATTTCCGAAATTATTTATACCCAGTGGGGAACAGGTGTGACATGATATGGTGGGAAATTACGGATTTGATAACGTTAAAAGTGAGACCATATTTATCAAATATTTGATAAGATTTAATTCAAATCCTTTAAACACTATACATTAAAATTTCTTTGACGAAAAACAATGACAATATTTAATATGACCTTATGACCGTTATTCATGTTTTTCATTCTAGGATTTTCCAAATGATACGTAGAGTTTCGAGTAGCTTGATATAATAAAACAATTGAATACATCGATATTTCTCTATTAATAAATTATTGTCTAACAAAGTGGCATGGAAACTATATGATATAATGTATTTTTAAAATTTAATTACTAATTTTGTCTTTTCTTTGAAATAAAACATTTATTAATCAGTTGAATATTCAAACGAAATAACCAGATTAAACTAAATACCTTAATAGTTTGAAGGGAAATCTTAACTAATCTTAAATTAATGTATTCATTGATTCATAGTTTAAAATTCCTCTTTTTAAATTACAGTTTTCTAACTAATCATTCGTTAAATGTCACAAATCGCAATCTTACTTTTATGAGGAAGCTTAAAATCAATATAATATATATTTATAATTTATTTCTTTGGATTACATTGATATAGATTATTTTATTCGAATAATGGAAAATATCTTAAGAAATGCAATATGTATATCCATAAATTGCATACATTTCCATAAATTACTTTTTAATTCATACTTCAGCTTTTAGATATCACACATTAAACCAAACTTATGTGCTTAATATTTGTACCAAATTTCAAGAAAATTGAAAGGAAATTTACTTTTGAAAGTCTACTGTCTCCTTAAGATATCTTAATGTGTTTTCACAGAAATAGCTGATACTTCATTTGCAATTCTTTATACAATTAATATAAGTCACGCCTTCTCTCAAATTCGTATGTTTTTTAAATTCTGAAACACATTTTAAATACATGCAATATTTTTTTAATATTATTTCTTTTCACGTGTATATACTGTTATTAATAAATATTTTCCTTGAACTTTAAATTATGATAATTTAAGACATAGTGAACGGTTTAAAACTTAATTAGATTTCAATTTAATATCTTAACATCACAAATCAACTTAATAGATGTTGTTGTGTAAGAGTTCAAAATATATAATTTTGACAGTGGAAAAAACATTTTTCCCTCAATTACATTATTTACAAGCATAATTTATATATTTTCTCCTATTTTTTATATTTATTTTTTTATTTTGAATATATAGAATTTAATTTGAAATGTTATAAAAAACATTTTATAAAGGCAGTAAATTCATAAAAGATTAAATTTAAATTTTTTTAAATTAAATTTTAGTAATGTTTATTATTGAGAGTTAAAAAGAAAATCAAATTTATAAAAAAAATTCACCTGTAAAGTTGTTTAATATATAAAATGGCAAAATGTCTTAGATATTCATTATATAATTTGATTAAGTAAATATTTACGTAATATTAAATTTTAAAGTAATAAAACAATGCTTCCAAAAAGTAAAGATTATAAGATCAGTTGACTTATAGAAATTTAATTAAATGTAAAATATTATTGAAAATGTTTTTAATTAATCTTAAAAAATTTATTTAAATAATAAATTTTTAAAAAAATTGGTCAAATGGAGGATTTAATGAAAACTGTATCTCAACTATATTATTATAAAATAATCAATTATTTGAAAAAAATAGCTTTTTTATTCAAGAAAATAAAAACCTACTATTATTTACAAGAAACAGAAAGAATGTAATAAAATCTCTCTATTGTTTTGATAGAACAGGGTTAGTTGATTTTCGAAGATAAAAGCAGTAAAAATTTATTCATGTAAGAATATATCATGAGAAATTTAATAGAATAAATTGACCAACGTTTTTGCAATGAAACTTTCTGATGGAAATATGAAATTTTCTTATAAATTCTTTTTAAGATTAATATTTAAAATACATTGAAATGTAAAACAAGAACAATAAATTTTTCTCAAATACAGTATTTGAAAATGCATATGGTACAATATTTTATGAAGAAAATATCAAAAAAAAATTGGTTTCCACTTATGATGAGTACAAAAAATATTTCTCAATTTTCTCTGTTCAAGAGTCTCTCAATTCAGAAAAATATTGAAAACAATGAATTCAAAATGAAACTGGAAATTATTTTATGTGTAAATAAAATGAATATAATCTCTAAAGATGCAAATATATATGAATTTAAATATATATATATATATATATATATATATATATTTATATATATATATATATATATATATATATATATATATATATATATATATATATATATATATATATATATATATATATATATATATATATATATATATATATATATATATATATATATATATATATATATATATATATATATATATATATATATATATATATATATATATATATATATATATATATATATATATATATATATATATATATATATATATATATATATATATATATATATATATATATATATATATATATATATATACATATATATATATATAAAGTTCAAGTTTTTATATATATATTATTCTGCATATTGAGTGACCAAACAAAAATGGTCCCAAATTATATTGAATAAATACATAGGAGGTTTCCTTTATTTTTATCACAACGTAATTTTATCATTATTCTAGATAAAAATAACAAGAAGAATTATAATATTTTTACATTTTAATAAACCTTGCATGAATATTTACAGATGAATTCTATAAAATGTCCAAGTTAATGTATATAATTTTCTTTTTAATTTAAATTATATTAATAAAAACTATTTACAATTGCTTATCATAGTTAATGAATTAAAAGTAAAAATATTAATTTCTCAAATATAACGGATTCTTATCTGAAAAAAGTTCAAGTTTATTTATTTGATTTCTTTATATTAAAATACAACTTATTATGAAGATTAAAGGAATAGATTTTAAGAATACATTTACTGGCATTCTAAAACATAATTCAGAAAATGTTTTAAATTTATGGAAGTTAACTATTACATATTTTTTATTTTTGCTTCGTATAGAGTGCATGTCTTAAATTTAAAAATACAATCAACATGTTTTTAAAATTTACGTATTAAAACTAAAGATTTAAAAATATAATTGTAAAGTTAAAACATTAATATCAAAAGATATAAATATTTTCCATGAAAAAGTTACATAAAACAATTTTTTTATAAATATTTACTAGCATGAATTTGGTCTTCCAAACTGTTATCAGGAATCGAAGTGTTGTATCTTACCGAATAGAAAAAATACTCAGATTTACTCATCTGGAAACTCTGGTCAAGGAACCTAAATGACCAGACAGATGGACCTCACGTTCCTTTCTCACGCTCCATTTAATTCGAAATGCAATGTGTACAATTTTAGTCGGCATTGAAGACTTATTTACTGAAAATGATTTCTAGGATTCGTTCATTTAATCGTAGTGATTACGTCCTCTACTTTTGGTCAAGGGTGTTTTATTCTAAGAATGGCATGAAACAAATTGAATAATTCTGAATCAATAATATAAATCAATCATAAATTCGTATTTTACTGTATTTCTCACATTTTCGTGGATTCGTTTGTTGAATTCATTACATAAGCCTCATTTTGCTGGCCACTTCTAACGATAATGTATCGTAGGGTAAGTTATTTAACGCATATATTATTCTACGTTTATATCTATGTAAAGTAAGCATATGATACGTCATTTTATTTTCAAGACAATATTTCAGTTAATATATCGATACAAATATATATACCTATATTTAAGTAACTTTCTTTAACATGATAAAAATAGATTATTTACATAGAACCATATTAAAATAGATTACTGATATATGTATGCAATGTTTATTATAATACAGTTTATCAAAATTTAAAACTCATTGGTCAGTTATAAAATATTTAATGTTACTTCTAAATAGCATTAACATTACATCTTAATTCTCTTGAATATATATTGAAAAACAGCTGCTTTATTTTAAAATTGTTTTACGAATAATTTATATCTAAATACATAAAAACGTAATAAAATTAGAAGAAAAAACAATTTTTGCCTAGTGAAATGCTAATCTTGAAGTGCATGCAGCGGAAGACCCACAATTCATTTCCATGCATTTTTAAATATTTAATGAGCTCATGTTTAAATTAAAAGTATGCAGGAATTCCTGCATTGTTTTCCATTGCTACTAATGCATCGAAGTTTACAAAATTCTTTTTCTTTCTTGAAATGGATGGTTACGATTTTATGTTCAAAAAGCCAACGTAGAAGATAGGCAGCAGTGGATCGCGTTAAGAATCCCTTAAAATGCTTGATTACTATTAATGTTTGCTACTACAAAATTAAAATTATCTCCAGAAAGGCGATATTTAGAAATGCTTAACGCAGTTGTGAGCTACTTCAAAATAGCCACTTCCTCGATTCAAATTTTTTTTTTATAGATTAGAAAGAGTTTAATAGTAATCCATCTCTTTTTATAGTGAAAATTTAATTCCTACCATTCTCCTTCTCGCTGAGCATTCCCATCTTTAACGATGGTTGCTATAAAGATTTTCAGATATACATTTAAAATATAAATGTTTTTATATACATTTTATCAAATTTATATTTTTCTTGATGATTTTTGAGAATTTTTTATATATATTTTCTTTTTTGAGACAATTCGAATAATTTTATTTTATCGGATATTTATTCTTCATGATGATGGTTTTAAAATATTTAGATATAACTTATCGGATATATATTTTTCGTAAAATTTAAATTTTCTCTTTTGAGAAAAATAAGATAGTTTCCAATTTTTAAAAATCCAACTATGATGCAATAATTAAAGATCTTTCAAATGTCTAAAATATGCAAAAACCTAGCTTTATAATGTTTAATTAAAATATCTGAACATTATTATGTTTATGCTTTTTCAATTAATATGCAAGTTACATTTACAAAATGCATATGCACTAAGTATTTGAATACAAATTAATTTATTCGGTTTAAATGTTATTTTAAAAGCTGATGATTTTAGTATTTCTTTTTCAAATTTCAGGCAATAGTCATCATTATTACTCTCACTTTAATGCTCAAAGTTAGGTCAAATGTTATCTTAGATGGTGTCACAGACGACGAAATTGCTGGATATGTGTTTTCCCCAATCATTGGTGTTTCCAAAATACATTTACTTCGAAAAATTCACCAGAAAGTGAATCTGCATGTACCAGTCATGCCTTATGTATATATCAAGCCAAAACCTAGTCCAATTAGCGAAAACTACTTTGAAATCGATGACGACGAAGGTAAGAAAAATATCTTTGCTATTTTGAGTGAAATTATTTATACAGCAAAATTAATTTATTTTACCATTATACGAAAAAAAGGCTAGGTTTCCTTATAATAAAACATATGTATATCTTATAAAGTAAACTTAAATTAATTGAAAAACTTGAAAAACAAATGGAGTAAATGATGTACAAATACAATATAATCATAAATGCTTAAACATTGTGGTTTTACTTTGAATTATTTTATATATTGAATTAATTTAAAGTGCTAGTTAAACGGAATAAACTTAATTAAGAAATGATATCTTATTATTTAATGCTGAATTATTTTGTTCATCAGCAATGTTATGAGTAAAAAATATCCTTTTATATTGAAAAACATGATATAAAATTCCAAATTCATGCAGATATTATATAAAATTATTTTTTGATTCAGAAACGACGTTTTTTTCTTAAGTTAATAATGTAAAATCTCAGTTTGAACTAAACGTATCTATATATTATGTCTAAAAACTAAGCAACCCAATATTTCTCAAATTAGTAACTGAATGATGTTGCTTTTCATTTCTTATTACCTACTTATAATAAAAAATATAGTTTTTGTTGCATTATTAATAATCAAGAAGTTTAAAATCTATTTGAAATTTTTTAAATTTATTTAAAAGCAAATTAAATACTCAGTTTCTTTTTCTCATTGCAAGAAAAAAGCAATTGAGATTTGCTTTAAACTTTTTTTGAAAACTGATAAAGATGTTGATTTGATAGAGATTAAAACAATCTGTTTCATTTTACTAAGTTATATTTAAATAAAGAAGACATTTATGTCTACCATGTATAAGGGAATGAACGAAATTTTCAATATACCTAGAATAAAGCTAAAAGTTTACAGATTCTTACTAATATTTAAACCTTGAAAAAAGTATTGCTTTTATGAAATATATGCACTAATAATGCAACACATAAAGTGACAGCTTGTATTAGAAGATATATCTATTTGTCTACATATTTCGATTTTATTTCCAAAAAAAACTTTTCATCAAATTATTTTGCAGCTAAAACAATTTTCTTCTTTTTGACAACATGAAAAAATATATAATTGTTTAAAAACGAATTCTTAAAATAAAAAATCATGAATAATTAATTTATTATATTTGAATTGTTTTACATTTTTACAGGTAAGCAATATAATTTACTTGAAACATTTAACCCAATATCATGGTCAATAGTTAATGGAAATTGATAAAATTTTCATAAAATATTTAATTCATTTTTGTTTTATGTAATTACATTACGTTTAATTATAATTAGTTTATGTCATTTTATGTCAGTTAAAAAGATTTTAATTGCAAAGTTTACTATCGACTACAGATAGTAAAATATGAGCATTTGCATTAATGCATATATTCTCTCATTGCATTTTCACATTTGATTATTTTTGGTACCGTTTAGCTCCTTTTTTAACTTAATGTTAAAAAGTATGGACATATATGTTGATAAATAATTCAAAATGTTGAACATTTTGATTAAACTTCCTTAAAAATATTTCAATTTTTTTTTAATTTGCGGAAAAACAAATTCTTTCATCCCTTCAGTGGATTGAAAAACTTAGTTCCAAGCACGCTTGAAAACTAAACACTGGGGGTCACCTAACTGGGACATATGCTTTGGACCCCAGGGCCCTCGGTCATGAAAACAGTTATGAGCACTGTAGGCCTTGGCCCACATGGGCTGTCATGCCACGGAGTTAGAGATTTAGGAAAACACATTATTTAATATAAATTTGTTTTCTTATTTTCCCCAAAGAAAATTTTAAAAAAACTCTGAATAACATTTTTACAAATTATTAATTTCGAATTTAGGTTGTCACAGTTTAAATTCTAATTAGAGATCTAGTGGCTCCGTAGCTTGATCTCACGCTAAAGTTAGCAAAGTGAAGCATAATTTGCCGAGGGTAGTAACTAAAAAAGGTAATCACATTTTACAGTCAGTTGGGAATGTCTCCACGTGAATCTGTGATACCCAAAAACTATTCACTATTGTGACGTGACGTGGATGTCGGAATGAAAGAGCTAACTCAGCTGTGCCCTTGTCACCTAAATGTGGTTCGAAATTACGAAGCCTTGGTGATGGCACAATATTCTATACCTGTTATATTTAAAGTATAATCCAAGACACTCTCCAGCACCGCCATGTATGTATGCATGTAAATTATAGTTATAATAACATAATTTATGTCATACTCAAAGGAGGAATTGTCATAAACTATTTTAAAATAATTATTTTTAAAAAATTAAGTTAAATAAAAATCCTATTTTTCATAAAAATGAATTTTATTTTATTTTTTAACATGAAACTAACATACTAAAAAATTTTTAATTAAAATTCAACTTTAGTAGCATATTTTTATACATATTTATAGTATAAATCTGTTCTGATGATCAAATATTACAATTTTATTCACATACTGAACAAGATTCTTAAGTGGATCAATATATGTTACAAAGGAATGTTCCTTAGCCTAAATAAAGACTTAATAACACTACAATGCATGATGATTCCATAATAAGAGCAGTATATGTTAAGCTAACGAGTTTATGATAATAACTGATACTTTAAATGTTAAAAAATAAAAATATATGTATATCAAGCAACCTTCTTTTTCTGGAGTAACTTATGCAATTCTGTTATCTGATCTTATAAATATGCATTCACTTTCAAGAATTTTTCTGAGTATTTGCACATTTCAGTGATCATTCCATTGTAAAGAAGAAGCAATTATATGCAAAATTGTAAGTAGGAAAGTATGTTATATAAATATTAAAATTGATTTTGAAAGAATATGCAGACGAGACAGTTGTATAAAAAGTTAGCATCTTAGAGAACAGCAGGAATTGCTGGTAAATAAGTATAAAATTTGCTTAAAAATTAGCTATAGTTTGTAAATGCGAAAAACATCATTCTAAACCTTCTAAAAATGAATAAAAAATTCTGAGAGTGATATATATTTGGAAGCATTTGAGAAGTACAGTCAATTACAAATATAATTTTACTCTCAATTATTCATCATCTATCATTCATATTTATGAAAAACACCTATGCCAGCTTAATGTTTTTTCAAAGATACGTGTTCTCTCGCTTGTGAGAGATAGATATACTGGCGCATAAGCTAAACAAAATTCAGAATGACCTCAATGCTTATGACAACTATTCTTTCTGTAACCATTAGTAAAACACTATATATCATTTCTGTTCGTAAAATGTTGAACGGTGATAGACTGTCCCACAAAATATAAACGTTTTTTGAGAAAATTTACTATTATGAAATTCTGTACTTCTAACTTAGAATAGCAAAAATGAAGTTCTGTCACCAACAGCTCTTTTGAGCAGTATTATTTTACAGTATTACAGTATTATTATTTTAAAATTAAGTACACAAATGAATGTAAAAAAAGTTTAGCAAGTTAATAAAAACTAAAGTGATGATTATAGGTTATTGAAATGAAGTCCTAGATTGTTATGCAAGATTTCAAGCTATAGCAGATTATAACAGATATTAACTTCCCATGGAGTTAATATCGTCAACGACTGTCTGTTGAAGGAAAGGATTTTGAATTTTAAGTGACCAACATATTTGTCTAAAATGAATGTCGTGTGGATGTTTTTTGATGCCTGCATTGGTATTGCACGGACTTTTTCCCGATACTTCTCAAAAAAGGATTTCGAAAATTCTTTTACAACGAGAATGACATTAATTGTGATTCTACGGTGTTTTATCACACATCAGAAAGAGCATGTCAAATGTTGGAAGGCTTATTTGCATACACAGAAATTCAATTTATTTTTTAAACATCGTTTTCTTAATAATACCATCAAAAAGTCATTAAATATTTTATGAAAATTGGCCAGTGTTTCTTATCTATCTTGACATAAAAAATTTTAAATCTGGAGGTATAATAATTTTTTAGCTTCATGAATTTATTTTATATTTACGTACCACACTTTATGACAGGCAAACCCACAGTAACTGATTTTTTTTCCCATTCATAATAAACAATTTCTTACTTATCTGTATAAATAATTTTAATAATGAATAATAGAATAATAGAACTATATAAGAAAATAATAGAAACTATAAAACTTATATATTTTAATAATAACATGAGAATATAATTATTATTTGAAAAATAATCTTGCATTTATAAAATTAATTGATTCAAAAATTCAAAAAATTTCTCATCGATTAGAAAGAAATTGCTATTCAGTCTCATTAAATAACTTTTTTTTTACAGCAGAAGAAAGATAATAACACTGTGCTGCCATCTATTGCCGAAACGAGGATGCCAAGATTTACAAGAAAGAAAATACAAATGTTGCTATATTTTATTTGTTTTTCAATGATATAAATGTTAGAAATTGCAATAAAGAAATTAAAAAAATAAAATTGTTAAACTATATTTTCAATGTCATTAAGACTTTGGGGCAACATTAATGAGTAGCAGTATTCCCTGCAAAATATATTTTTTTAAATCTAAATGCGCAAGCAAGACATTTTATTTTTACTGCATTAATTTTGATAATAGACATAAATTTACAACAAGCAACAGCTGATGCACGATCATTATTAAACATCCATTAAAAGGCTTTTTTTCAAATTTTACTTACATTTTTCTATAAGATTATATTTTTAAATGTTTCATAAAATTGAAGAGCATTATTATCTGAATATATTTTTGTTATATATTAAAAAATGTAAAAATATTGTAATTTATTATGAATAATATTTTACCTATACATATATAATAGCTGTCACTAAAGTTTTCCTTCTGATAGCATATGTTTTTGTGTAATAAATGGATTTTAGCTGTGTTAGAAACTTCAGATAAATTATTAAGATATATTTTAAAAGTCTCTTTTGAAATATTATTATTCAATGTGATTAAATTTCTAAGAAGATACTTGTGATTTACATGTTCCATTAAATTTTTCCAAATTTTCCCTATAATTTCTAGGATAAAAATTTATAAGATTTTACTATGCAAATTTCTAAATATTAAATATAAAAGGAAGTTTGTATATTTAATATTTACAAGTGTGGATTTTATAACAATTTCTTAAAATGTTTTAAATGTTTTTAAAATCCAAATTAAGATAACGCATACGAACATATTTTTACGTGTGTTATATATTTTTTTGAGTGAGTATTTTTTAATATATATATATATACATATATATATATATATATATATATATATATATATATATATATATATATATATATATATATATATATATATATATATATATATATATATATATATATATATATATATATATATATATATATATATATATATATATATATATATATATATTTATAATTTATATTTTTTAAAACTGTTTTATGTTTTCAATACGTAACATCTACATTACATTTTTGCTAATTAAAATCGCTTTAAATTTAAGCTTTGATCCTTAATTATTCCATATATTTTAAAATTTTATTAAGAAACGTTACGCTAAAATTGTTTCTCAGGAAATTCTAGTCAAGGTAACTGGGATTTATACAAAAAATATTACCGTTTTTTTCTTATGCCTCATTATTAATTAACTCATATTTACTTTCATTTCAGTTTGCAATGCTCAAAATAGAAAAGATTATTTAAGTACTTTTGACATTTGCCATTTCTTTGACATTTCACACTTTGTTAAAAGTGCAAGATTCGCACTTATTTTTATCTCGGTATATAATAACAAAAGATTCTTTATTTACAGAGAATAAATTTCGAAATTAGTTACCATAGCAATGGATAATCATACACTGATATTTTGTTTCACAAATAATATACGTGGTTAAGGATTGTGAAACTGCTAATATTTGTTTCAAAATAATCTTTACTTTATAATACGTAGTTTTTACGTAAATGTAATAGAAATCTATTAGATTACGTTACAGTTTATTTTCATTATATAAAATGTTGTCTCTCTCTTTTTTTATTTTTTTATCAGCTTTAGATAAAACAAAAATATAAAAAACCATTTTTATGTTGATACGCCAGTTCTAATGGCTCCTTTAATTAACATATTAAACATTTCATGATTAAAGAACAATTTTAGTTTGAATAACATTGCGAATAAAAGTCTAAATTTCCAAACCAATTAGATTTTGTTTCACTAAGTTTTAAAAAGTATTTTCTAAGATAATACATAATATTTCATACAATTATAGCCATTAGTATTAAAATTATTATAAAAGTTAGTGTAGGACTTTAGATAGCAAAATTAAAATTCCATTGATCTGAATTTAAGGAAATTTCTTTTCAATCGAAATTTACTTATCTCTAATTACATCTTTAAAATCTCAAACTTGGCAAATCTTAAGTTAGGATAAATAACTTTTTTACAATATTATGTTTTTTAGAAATAATATTTAAATGGTAATATTGTATTTTCACTTAAGAATTGTTATAATTATGAAAATTGCTTTAATTTCAAAGCAACTGAAATGTGAAAAATAATTTTAAATGTAATACAATTAAAGAGATGTAAGCTGTAAGTCCCAAATATAAAGCTATTAAAATGATATAGTAAAATTATATTTATTTAAAAATGCTTTGTCTCATTGAATAAATACTGACAATTAGTATCCATAAAGTTTATTTTATCAAACAACAATTTAATATTTGCAATGTTCTTATGCAGGGTGAAACATTATAGCGGTTATAAATTTTCAGGAGAAATAGAGTTCACTTATAATATGAATAGCTAGTTTATATGTATCTGACTTATGGGGAGACAGATTGCAATATATGAGCTGCCAGGTGGTTGTACGTTCAACATATTTCAGAAACCAAATTCCTGTCATGTTATTTTGGAACGCTTGCATCAGAGATTTTCCGATTGCTGATCTTTATTTAAAAATATATATAAAAGTGAGCGAAGCTAAAATGGCAAAACAATGAGTAAATTAAGCTGGCCCTGATACAGAGTAATCCCGTTACTAGTATCAATGGAAAATCTCGATATGATTGGCTAATCATCAATCATATCAAGATTTTCCATATGACTGTATGCTGGAATCACCGTATAAGGGCCATTCATTCTTATCACGTTCAGTGCATGTTGAGGAAATATGATTTTTCTGCTTGACTGGAATTCGAACATTACTATTTGCCGATGCGAGCAAGAGATCCCTGTTTCCCGATCGCCATTTTGTGCATCTTCAAGGGGCAGTAAATGTTCAATTTACATAAAAAAAGCATGCATTGTTGGAGGTGAGTATATACGTGCTACATGAACCGTGGAATTCGTGAACAATTTTCATGCCGACATCGTAGGAAACCAGCTTGCAAAGCCGTGCGTTTGGTTAGGTGTAAACTAATGGTTTTTCTATCAACAAATGTTGTCCCAGCTGTTGGACGAAACACACATGAATGCACTCCTATGCATTCTTCTAGGTGATTTCAGTGTTATTAGACCAGCATCCATTACAGAGAACTGAAGTGCATCTCTATTTGAATACATATCAGACCATCAACGTGCTGAAGATGTGAGGCCTCCATAGCGGCCTGATGTGACTATCATTTGGTAGATGACCTTTATTTGACCTTTGGAAGTTTTTTTGCTGTACTAAAAATAATAAATATGTTTTATGATTTAATTCGTTTCCTTCTTTTTTTAATTTGGAATTTTCATTATACTAAGCTATGAAATTGTCACAAGCTGTAGTTTCCAAGAAACTACAAAAGCCGATTGAATTTCTTTCAAATTATTAAAATGATTTCCTTCTGTTGACACTTTAATGTCATGTATTTAAGTTATTTTATGTTTCCTTTTAAACAATGTATCTTGTAAGACCATATTTCAATATAGTATATAAATTATATAAAATTCTGTACTAGAAGTTAAGTAAAGTAGATTTCCATCACATTAATTTGATTTTTATTAAGGGCTTGTGTCGCTAAACAACGAAAATTCGAATTTTAATTGAATATATTTTCGTATTTTAATTCTGAAGAATATATAACGCACTCTTATATATTCTTCAGAATTAAAATACTAAAAGTTAAAATTATATTATTTAGGAATAAATCAAAAAATTTTTGCAGTTTCTTAAGCGTTTAAAAATGGTACTATAATCTGGAATTATGATAGCCATACAATGTACATTCTTCGATCCTTTCTAAAATTTAATATTTAAAAAGTAGGGAAATTCAGAACTTTCTATTTGAAAAATAGGATATGTAGACTTCTAAAATTACCTACACAGTACTTAATTTTCTTTTATTAAAATTTTTATATAGAAGTAGTTATACATTAATTAAGTGTGTGGGATTTAAATAGTTTTAGAACATATAAACTATTTTTATAAATGATTTCTATTGTTAATTTTATTTTTAAGGAAAATTATATATTTTTTGTACAGGCGTTTTAGAAAAATAATGCTATTTATAATCTTTTCAATTATTTATTAAGGGAATGATTTTGAAATCTATGGACAAAAACTGGTTGCAAATCAGAATACATCGAAAGCTTAAAAATATTAGGAAATATTTCATAATCTCCAAATTTAAGTGAAAAAATGTGCATATACAATATTTCTTAAATGTAATATATTATTACCTTAACCAGTATTAAAAATAGGACTTTTTGAAAATTAAAATGCAATTGTCTTTTTTGAATAATATACTATTTTAAAGTCATATTATGCAAGCGACTGAATCACATATTCGATAGTGAAAACTGTATCACAATTAACCTAACACGTAGCAAACTTTATTATTATATTTTTAAATCATTTAAACACTTAAATTAATTAGTAATCAATAATTCATTGTGCTGAAGGAGTAAGTACTATTTCATATTAATTTCCAAGTACAATTCTATTTTGCCGTTGCAAATGTTAATCGACAAATCCTATTATTGAACCTAAACTAAACATATACTAATTTCAATCATTGTCAATACACTTTTAACTATATTTGATGTTAAATAATATCAAAATGTTTATAAATTTTTTATAACAAAATGTTTAAACAAAATGTAAAATGTGTTATAACAAATATATTTTACTTTTGAAATATTTTTAGTAAAATAAATGTATTTTATTTAAGAATTTAAGAATCAGTTTATAGTTACAAGCTTTTCAATGTGAATTCGATATGTTGTCACCGAAAATATCAATTCAATGAGGATACGGAGTAATACTATTTTTAATATACGATCTTATAAGCATTTGGTGCAAATTCATAACTTCAACATTGGAAAAGATAACAAGGTCTGCTTTCCAATGCCATAATTTTTTTAAGAAAAACAATCTCATGTTTAAGTCTTTCTTTGTGAAGCACGCAAGAGTTAAATGCCGTGACGAAGGATTTGTTGTTTCTTGCGTGTAATTTTGAAAATTATATATTCTTAGAAAAAACATTGCAGCTCTTATAAGTAAGTTGAATAATCAAAATAAAAGATTTGTTCATGACATTTTAAGTCTTCATTATGTTTACTTTTGACTATTTCTTTAAATTGGAAAATAAGCAATTTTCGTTTTATAAATGTTTTAGTATTGGCAATGACGACAAGAAAATTTTAAGTGATCAGTTTAAAAATAACAAAATTTAATAAGTTTATTAGAGTTGCGAAAGAAAAATAACAACTGCATTTGAATAACGAAGATTTTCTTTAAAATTACACGATATTGACAGAATTCCTTAGACCATAAAGACAGAATATTAGCCTTTTAAAAGACGGCCACTGTCAGCTCCCCAATTAGATATTTTAAAAGACAATTATTTTCAACCAATTCATTTAAATAAAATAATTGTAAACCAAAGAAATGCCCTTCATAATATTAATTTACGGATACTGCTAAAGAGAATTTGCCTCGTGTGATAGTTTTAGACCATTTTAAAAATCAGCTCACAAAATTGAAAAAAAATTTTTAATTAGTTTTACCAAAGCTATAAAAAAAGATTTAATTATGTTTCTGTCTTCAGTGCATTAATAAGCATGGCATGTATATAAAATTTTGCTTATTTTTATTTACGAATACAGTAGGTAATTGAAAATTAAAAATAAATTTAGCTTTACAAAACATTTCTAAACCATAATATTTATGGACATATAAATTGATCAGAAGGGAATAAAAATTTAATTATGAAACTTATCAAATTGAAGAACATAAACTAAAGCAATTCAAGAAACATGATTTACGAAAAGTGCTTGAAAATCCTCTTCATTCAATTAGGGTTTATAAATTTTCAACAGCTAAATTGAGATAGTAAACTTTTTCTATCACTTTTGCTAAATTTTCGTTTTAAGCTTTAAATCGTCGTTAAAATAATCAAATGCGTGTTATGAATCAAGAACATTGATATGCACATTTTATTGAAAGATAATTGATGAATTCGTTTTTCATTTAGTTGCTAAGGATAATGTACATTAGTTATGGATTTACTCAAGTTCATCTCCATTTGTTTAATATGCTTGTGAATGTATGGTAAGTCAGTTTACAAAGGAGATTGTTATCATATGGTATATAACGTTAATTTAATACTTAACTTTCATTCTTAAGAATAGTGTTGTGCTAATTTTAGTGCTCATGACTTCATTAAAATAATAAATAATAAAATAATATAACAAATTATTTAACAGACAACTGATTAATAGCGGGATTGCTAAACAAAGCTAAACCAATAACTTTGGATTAAATGCTGGACAAAAACAAGCAAAGCTGCAATAAATCTACATAATTAGAAACTTAAGAAGTGGTTTCTTTATTTTTTATGATAAACCTCCATGAAAAATAACTTCATTAATTAAATGAATTAAAGCTAACTATTTGAATTAAAAATTCAAACGAGCTGTTTTTAATTGTTTTGTATTTTTTATTTTAAATGATTCATATAATATTTTTTTATTTTAAATGATTATTGCATTCTAATATTTTTCATTATGTTTTTAATTTTAAATGATTCCTATAAATTTTTATTTATTACAATGACAAAATTATATAAATTGTATGCATAAAATGTTTTGACTTTTTTCATTTTCGACAATATTTATGGTTGATAATATTTTTTTTCTTCTTAGCAGAATATTCTACAATTAAAATCATAATCAGATTGGATTTAATGCATAAATAAAAAATGCATACAGTTGTTATTATAAATTTGTAACAGTACGCAGATTATAAGATAGTTACATCTTTTATAAGAAATATCCATATGTATAGATAGATGAAATAAATGTATTTTCATATTTATTAATAAAAAATAATTTTTAAAATCATCAAAATTTGTTTTGCAAAATGTATTTGGCATATGTTCATCAAACATTTCTTGAAAACTTGAATATAGCTTTGAAATTGAAGAATTTGCATCAATTCTTAAAAATAGATGTAATAATAATCTCTTTTTGTCCATAATAAAATTCTCCCGTCAAGCGTACAAAAGCTTTTAAACTTATTTGCAAGAAACAGTATCTTATCCTTCTTGACCTTTAATGCCCACTTAATAAGCTTGGGATATATTTCTTAAATAAACCATGATATTTATTTTTAAAATAGGATTTTTCAGCATCTTTACCCAGATTAGTGTAATACAAGCTAATATGAAATATTATGATTTAGAATTATATCTTTTATACACTATGTCTCAAATAAAGCAAGGTATAAAAAAGAAGTTTCGTTAGTGCATTTACTTGTCTTTCTTATTGTTATTTTAAGCACACACTTGAAAACTCCAGAAAAACATTGTGGTCTTTAACCATGAAATATTGGGTAAGTAATTTTTTTTCACTATTCCTCGGTTTTATCTCACTTCTTTTGATAATACAAATATACTGCAAATTATTTTACTAATATAATATTTTGATTTAGATGTCGGATGAAATATACTATATATAATGTCATTTCAGTAATTTATCATGTCCTAAATGAATATATCCATTTCACCGCCTTCTATTTAAACCATTTTACACTTGGTTCAATAAATTGTTAATTGACACTCATATTATCCCAAGCGTATTTAGTTTAAATTTTCTAAGCGATATACCAAAA
Source organism: Latrodectus hesperus (assembly GCA_037975125.1). Taxonomy (NCBI): domain Eukaryota; kingdom Metazoa; phylum Arthropoda; class Arachnida; order Araneae; family Theridiidae; genus Latrodectus; species Latrodectus hesperus. Next base: position 32,478,789 of record CM075850.1, read on the forward strand.
TAAACAAAGACCAAATAAGCTAATAAGTTACTTTTGAATGGAGTTTTGGTTTAAATGTGAAAATATGAAGCAATGACCATTCAAAAATGTGGCCATTAATATAGATTACGAAATACAAATATAATGAAGAGTAGAACACTGTAAAGCTTTCAATAATTACGATGTTACTACATAATTAAGTCGGGATTATTTGCATTTACGTTCTAATGCACTACAGATTGATAAATTTTTATGAAAGAAAAAAACGCATTCCGTCCAGAAGGCAAAATAATCACTTTCAAAAATCGAAAGCATTAAAAGATGTCTTTATTTTTTATTATAAATAATATTATATTATAAATTTAGTTTATATGTTATTTTTGCTTTGTTACACAATTATCCCATTTATTTAAAAAAATAATCTTGTGAGAATGTAACAAGAAAAGGAAATACAGGACTGTAAGTATTTTCCCCTACTCCCATAAGAGTTACAGATAAATGATTATTTTTAAAAGAGGAAACCACACACACAGTCACATGATTCTTTCTTGAAGTGAGAAGAATTCTTGAGCGGAATATAATATTGCTTAGATTATTTTCATTGAAAAATATTTTAATGAATATTATTAAAACTGAAGAATACTTGTAAAATAACTATAAATGAAAGTAATAATTTACTCTTGAAAATTTAAAAAACATCATTATATTAAAATTCAATACTCTGAAATATCCATATACTTTATTTTGAAACCTAGAAGTTTATAGAATAAATCGAATTTTAGTGATTCCCAGAAATTGTCTTAAAATATTATCAAAGGAAATTAATTAAAAATATTAACATGAAAAAATTCTTAGCATATTACTTTAGAAAATTTTTTTATTCTCATGATTGTAAAATAAAATTTCCTTTTCATAAAAAATGTTGAATATGTTTTTATATTATTGAAAGATATTATGTAACTTTAACTATAATTCATTAAAAATATCTTTTGTACCATGAAGTTTTACAAAGAAGAGTGCATTAAGCTAGGTTGATAAATAAAGGTATGTAAAATGCATACATGAAAGAAATAATAAAGAATTGATGATTAAGAAGATTTTTCATGTTTAGAGTTCTAATATATTTTCTTTTTATTATATATAATCTTCGTCAATAAAGAAATATGATATTTTTAATGATTTATAGTTTTCAGAAATTTAATATTATGACTAATTATCTTACTCATAGATTTAATTTAGTTTTTATGCTATTTTTTTCATTCGTTACACAACTATATCTTATTTTTTTATTCAATAAATTATAAATATTAATTTATAGTAAGCATTTATTAGTTATCTATAAATGAAAATAATTTCAAATATTTTATGATTGCTTTCTGATAGAATAAATTAATTTTTTCCTCTACATTAATTTTTAAAATATATCCTAGGAATTATTTAAATTGTTATGGTAGCAATATTCTGGCTACAAAAAGAAATTTGAAAGTTAAACTGTTTAATTTAATAACATAAAATTGCACAATAATAAGGAATGCCAGTAATAGAAGAAATACCAACTAATTAATGATTTTAAGAACACTGTATGAAAATTTTTAATTTATTTATTAATTAATGTAAATTTATAAACCAACTTAAGGAGATAAATCGTATGTTAGCATTTATCATATTTAATAAGCTAAATTATATGAATAAATGTATCTGCTTATCTATTAAAAATATAATAATATAATAAAAATTATATTAAATTTAATTATACATTAAAAGTTTAATAACACGTTTTAAAAATATTTATTCAGCGAGAAAAAATTAAATATAAATTTTCGATGTAAAAATACTATAAAATTCTTAAAAATTATTTAAATTTGTGTATAATTTTTTATTTATTCTGAAAATAAATTCTATGTTATAAATTTCTAATAAAATTTCATCTAAGCAAACATAACTTTGTTTTTTAAATTCGAAGAATTAAATTTTACTAATTATATATAATTATTTCAATTAATTTACCTATGCTTAGTTCCATGACACAATAAGTTTTATACCTCACTGCTTACTGTAATTAAGTGCTGCCATCTATGAAACAATGATTGCAATATCTCATTTGTGAAAAATATTTAAAAAAGCATATATTAATAAATTCAAATAAAGTTTATGTGTGATCAGGGTAAAAATTTAATACCCTTCTACCGAGTAAATATATAGTGTCTTCAAAACATCAAAGCATTTCTTAAAAGAAATCCATTTTATGTTACGGTGATACATCCATCAATATTGATTAAAATTCTGGAAAAATTATTAAACTTTTATTATATTTAAGTATCATTTTTAAGAAATAAAAGATTATTCATCTCTAGTAAATTTTTACAAAGCAGAATTTATAATAAATAGATATTTATGTGTCCCGATATGTATGCTACCATTATATATAAAGTTTTGATTATATAATATATAATCAGTGCATATAATATATTTGGTTGTTTCAACTTATATAGTCCTTTTAACATATTTTCATCTGAAATGAGAGAAAAATCAACAATGTAGAAGTGTTCATGAAATTATGTTCAAGGATAAATTCAACTATTCATTAAAATTAATGTATGTGTCATTCATGACTTCTTGCAAATTTAAGTGGGCCTTTTCATATTAATAAACATAATGTTTAAGAAAATCTTGTGGCTCAAAGTTATACATTAATTTTCAACATATTTTTATCACAAAATACATTTTAATTATGTTTCATACATTTAAAGTAATAAATTTGTCATAAAATATTTATTTTATTTGCTGCGAAAAAAGATAGTTGAATAATCTGAAAATATAAGACTAAAATTATTGTCTAGATATTAAGATAGATATTATAAAATTAAGACTAAAATTAAATTATAGAAAAATGCGTTTAGTATCAATAACATTTCAGTATCTCTCAGTTTACTCATTCCCTTGTGTTTAGTATTATTTGCATATGATACAATAATTTAATTTAGAAATTGTTTTCAAAAAAACTCCTTGTATCATTTTAAATATCTCAGGAGAATTTAAAAAAACACCTTGTATAAATTTGAAAATTATTTGCATGTATCATATCAATAAAAATTATAAGCAAACCATAAATTTTTTAATGAAAAAGACATTAATCTCGTTTGAATCTATTCTTAGACATTTTTTATACTTAATTTTACTTACATTAAGTGTGAATCAAAAACCAAAACTTCCGTTATTTCAGTTGTTTTTTTAAATTGTTGAAAAGATGTTAACAATTCTAAATATTTAACATATTTGGTCTGCTTTATGATTAATTGTATTAAATAAATGCAGCTGGTATAGCATTGTCACACATTGACAACAGTAGCATTAAGTATACATTAGGAAAGTTTACTAAGCATTTCAAATTATTATTTTAAATTAAAAATTGAAAACCATTCTTCGACTATTAGCTTTAGTGAATAATACTGTTCTTATAAGTTTTTCAATTCGTGCTTCTAAAATTGCCTCCAAATAATGCTATGCCAAATTAATCGAACTAATCAAAAATAACTCATCGATTTCCTTTCACATTTATAAAAAATTTCTTCTTGAGATGAGAAAAATAATGTTGCTAAAAATTTAACATATGTGAAAAAATTTATGTTCATAAATATTATATGAATAGTAAACTTTTTGCAAATAGTGTATATAAATTTCTTCGGGAACACATTTAACCTCCAACTCACATCACCACTTAGTTGTAGACGAAATTTTAAAAATAACGTGACAAAAATACTTTAAAATTTTTTATTAAAACGCAACAGTGCATTTATAATCTTTCATGCATTTCTATAAAAGAGGCACATTTAACTGTGTTTTATTATAAAATCTTTACATATTTTCAAATTTGAGATATCATCAGAACCTTAAAACGTTTCGTTAAAATTTTATATTTGAGTTTTATTGCCATTTGTATAAAGCAGCCTTTACGACTTCAAACGTAACTAAATATAAAAATGTACCCTTCTGTGTTAAAAAGATTAGACTTTTTGTTTTGCATAATAGTTTTATTTAATCTTCTCGCACGTAGTTGGAGTTTGTTCGATAGTAAAATTAGTAATTTTCAAAAAGACAAAACTGCTCTAGAAGCTCGTATTGAAGAGTTTTATCACCTTCAAGATAAAATTATCGCTAAAAATAAAATAAAATTACTGTCTGTTAAAAATACATATACAGTTAACAAAAATGTGACACATGTTTCACTAAGGCAATAAGAATTTAATACGGGTACAGTAAAATACAGGCATTACCCATTTGTAATTTATTGAAAACTCTGCTAATGCTTATGCATAACTGTTCTTAGTAACACAATTTTCAGCTTTAAAAAAGGATTTGCTATTTTTAATTTTGAGTAGTCTGCTTCTGAAATTATTTTTATAATTTAAAAAAATCAGAACTTACGGGATTATTTGTTCCAATCATTACATATAAATTCATCCTTAAATCGTTTTTAAATATTTAATATTTGTGTACATATATAATATAAAATGCCGGAATAAGGATGTTTTAGAAAATGTAAATGTTCTCAATAAAAATAAACGTTAGGATTTATTGATTTTTTAAGCGAAGAAATGCTTTTGATGAAAAAAAAATTTATTTTTATCACTTTATTTATCACATCAAAATACTTAAATTTTGATGAAAAAAAGAGATCGTATGTTATTTAGGCTAATTCAATGAAAAAAATCATATAATTTCTTATTCCTATTCTCTCTTTTAATTTACTATTTTAGCAATGCAACAACAATAGTATAAAAACATTTGATTTATCGAACAACAAATTCAGGCATATTTAACAAAATATTTTCATTCTACCCCTTTATGTTTTTATCTAATTATTAATTTTTAAATAATGTTTTTAAATTATTAGGTATCAGAACTCTTACTTTTTGTTCGAAAATAGAATTTATTTGCTTAATTTAAGTTAGTCATAGTTTGATAGATTTAGATTATATATAGCATAATGAATTATATATCATATCTGCTTTCAAAAATGAATAATGAAAACATTTTTCAACAGAATTAAACTTACATTTTTCAAACTTTTGGTATTTTCTAAACAGTAATAAAATTTTCATAACACTTGTTTGCTTACCAAAATCATGATATCAACCATTTTAGTTTTTTAATTACTTGTATTAGTATATTTCTAATTAAAAAGGGCTTTTTCCACAGTGTTTAAAAGTGCTAACGATTTATTTGGACACATCAATAATTTGTAATTTATTACTTATTACTTCACGAACAACCTATACTACACTGGTAAAGTACTTGTTACTCTGTCTATCATTTACTGTTCAATAAGGTTTTTAAATAACTAATTATCATTTAATAAGTGGTAAATTCATTATTTAGCAGTTATTGAAAATTCAAAAATAAGTAAATGTTCTTTTTCCTCCTAATTTTAAGGTAACTAATTTTTATTAATCTAAACAATTAAAAAAGAATTAAAGGTAAAAAGGCGTTTATTCAGCATACATTAGTTTATCTGTTAATTAAAATGTAATGTGTTTTCCATATCCTTATTTAAGTGAATTGAGTGATAGCCCTTTTTTGAAAATACCTCTCATGTAACTTAAGTTTAAATGTGTTATTTTTTGTTACGAAAGAAATTCGAATCTTTTTTGTAAAAATAAAATAATGTAATTAAAATTATCTTCCTTTTTTAAAAACAGATCTAGAAACACTTTTAATCCATTTGTTACTCAACAAATCTATACAAATTCGTCCTTTACGATTGATTAACTCTCAAATAATGTATATCAATAATTTAAACATTATAATATATATTGCTGAAATATGAATTCCTTTACATGAATTCAATTCAAAATTACAAATTAGTGCTCTTTTCAGATTATTTCAGAAACCCCAAAAATTTCAACTATTCTATACATCTTATAGAGTTCGCTGTTGCATCTGTGCCTCCAAGTAACATTGATGATCACTGCACCCATACTTTTCCTCAAAACATTTCTTTCAAAGGCCAATTTATTTTCATGCAATTTTGTCATGGCACGGTGTTTTGAGCCATGAGTTATCATTGACTTTATAATGCTTTTATAATGCACCATCTTTGTTTTACTTTTTCTTTCTCAATTTGAAGCGTAGGAACTTTTTCAATTCATTAAGGCAGTGCGCACATGATTGGCAACGATAGTGCGTTGTTTTTTCTCTGTATCAAGATTGCTCTGGCAGTTTCCCTTTAGAACCGAGATAATTGAAGCCATCTACACGTTCAAATTTATGATTTTCAGTTTCCAATGAATAAAAAAGCATTTATTCGTATATTGTTGCCGCCCAACCTGTCTAGTGGTCAGCGTGCCTGACTGCTGATAGGGAGGTCCTGGGTTCGAATCCCGGTTTGGGCATGGATGTACTTTCTCTCTCTATCTATCCTGTGTTTGTCCTTTACTTGTATGAATGGGTTGCGAATGGTTGCCTACCTTATAAACGGGTACCTATGGCATGTGTGTACTGAGGAAGTCGGACTCCACACTAAAATGGTTCAGTTGGAAAAGTGGAACAGCACACCCCATATTGCCAGCCTAGCTGGTACACGACAACAACAGCAACATTCATATATTGTTAATAGGAAAAATAATAATAATGTATATGATGTTTTCAAATAGTTTTTGTTATATTACAGTTAAATATTTTCTTGCTAGTTATTTATTAAGATTTCCAAATTATTTTGAAACATAGACTTCACAGATATCAGTATTTCTATCTTTGAATTCAATTATATAATAACTTCTCTGTTATTATTAGAAGAAGTTACATTTATAAAACGTTTTATGAACATTTCGTGCAATAATTTTAAATTAAAATTTCGAACTTGCTTAAGTCATTATAATACTTATAGGCAGGTTACAGAGACTTAACATTGGTATTATTGTTGCAAATGCTAAAATAATGTTATTCTGCAACAACATTATTGTTTGTACCAACTTTATCATCAGACTTTGGTCCTGGTTTTGGTAAACTAAGTAAAAAGTTTTGTTATTCATCACCTTAAAATTCATATTATTTTTATTGAAATAAATAAAAGCATTTTAAATCCAATCCAAGAGTCGATACTCTCCAATTTTTTTTCTTTACCATTTTTCTGAATTATTTAGATGTAATGAAAGAATCCATCATCTAAATAATTCAGAAAAAATTGTAAACCAATAAATTGGCAAAGAATTTCGATTTTAAAATTTTGCATGTACCCAGATAATTCACTATGAAGAAGAGGCAGAATTAATGGTATCTTGTAAATGAGAACCAAGGGGTGTGTTACCGCTACACAGAAAATGGGGAGTTCTCCATGTTTATAAACAGAGATGAAGAAGATCCTCATATTTGGCGTGCTAAAGAAAAATCTGCTGTTTTGACATTCTAATTGTTTCAAAGGCAAATATAGGCTTGCATGCCTTAATAAGAAAAAAATAAACACCAAAGTTTGGTTATTATCTTTTCTGGAAAAGTGATAACAAACAACTAGTTTGGTGAAAAAAATCATGCAAACCGTTAAAATAAATTAGTTCCTCCGACCTAGTATGAAAATTATTCATATAAGCTTTATATATATATTTAGATTCATATTACTAAAAATTATGATTTTATTTAAGAGTTAGGATAAATGGAGAAAATAATCATCTTATTATTTATGCATGCCCATTTCTTATGATTTCTATGACACCTTTCCATTATTCACTCATTTTTGCTGTTAATATATTTTAGAGACATGTATATAAATTTTCTTTCTCTAATAATATCTATATAATTTATCCGGATTTCAAAAATTTTTCTATTAGCACACATATTCAATAATTTATAATTTTTTTAACAGCATACTGTGATATATATGTAGACAATTATTGATTTATTTTTATTTAATATCTAAGGTGCTACTTTGTGCTACAATTGTTCTTCTTAGTGGAGTTTCAGCAGATCCAAAAATCAAAGATAAAGCTTTAAGTCTCAGTGGTCTTCACGCCATGAGATTTTTTCCGTCGATGCCTTATGGAATGCTCGGGTACAAACCTCCTTTATGGTATGGTCCAGGATTTGCACCAAAGCCGATTTTTGTGAAACCAGAGACCTTGGAAGAGGAAGCACCAGTGCCAATTGCACCATCATATTACGATCTGGATAAGACATTAGGATATGGTGGATTATTGATGCCTTATGGCGGATATGGGTTTCCAATGCTGCATGGCTTTTAGTCTTAAATTTTGAAAGTGAATATAAAATAATTTTTGGAAATATGTGCTCTTTATGTAATATATTTTAATGCAATTATTGAGCATAAGTAAAAGTCTTTTTGATGCATTTCATTGTTTCTTGCAAAATAAACGTAATTTATATTTTATTATTTTCTGCATTTTATTACTTCTTTTAAGTTTTTTAAATCTTTTTAACATGCAAAAAACTGTTTAGAAAACTGTATCTTAAAAACTGTCATACAAAGTCTTACCCCTCATTTTTATCAATATAGTCGCTCATTAATATGAACATATTAATGTATGATAAGGTTTCCACAAACTGGCCTTATGATCAGCCAATAATTATTTTTAAAAAAAATACTCACAAAGTCCTGAGGTTTTATCGTAGCATTTCCATCGAGAGTAATATTAAGAATCTATGAATTGTTATTTTCCTTTCCGTTAAGATTTGAGCTTTAAAAATATGACCTGATCATTGTACTATTTTAATCTATTATGAATAAAAGCTCTCTTAATGATTAAGAATTCTGTAATTATTATATATAATGCTTTACTAAGCAACTTTTAATATATATTTATTTATTTTTAATGTGTTTCAAAAGTATGTGTACACTTAAACATTGAGATAACTTTTTTTAGTTGAAAAATGTTCTTTTAACTTTTTGTCACACTGTTAATTGTAAAATGACAATGACAAGAGAATTTAAGTAAGTCAAAGTAAATGACATAAAGAAGGACAGTATAAATATTTAGAAGCTTCAATAATTTTATAGATAATTTACAGGAAAATCAAATTATTATAATTCAAATAAAATGATAATTATTTATTTGTCTATTTTATTTGCTGGAAAGTGTTTCTCATAAATTAATAGAATGAGTTAGCTGAGTAAATGGAATTTTGTTCGCTTTTATCAGCTTATTATAGATTTGACAATAAATAAAATATCTGTGTAATTGCTTCATTTGAAGTATGTCATGAAATATGCCTCATTTCACAAAATATAAATCTAAAAATTATATTAAAATTGATAACTTTTCTATCATAAATTCAATAATAAATAGAAGGAATTTTAGTCACATTAAACCTTGCTTCAAAATTATTCACATATTCCTCAAGAATATTTAATAAGGTTTTACTATTCCTTAATTTTTGTTTGATACTATTAAAATTAAAATTATTATACTCGTGAAAATAAGTTAAATGAAACAAATAAAACCATTGAGAGAGGAATAATAAAGTAGTTAGCAAATACATTCTAACCACTTTATTTTGCATCCAATTGACTGTGAATTATTGGCAATTAATGAAAATTCATAAAGAAAGCTTAAAATCTGTTCGTAAACACAACAAAATTTAATTAATTATTACTATTTTTACATGATTACTCGGTGAAACTTTAACATAAAACCTAATAATGGCTTTAAAATTAGCTGTCTGAAGCTTTAATATAAAAACTAAAAATTTATTTCATATTGCTGTAATATACATTTAACTGCAAGATCCATTCCTTATTCATATGAAAGTCCTAAATGCATTTTCACTTAGGTAATAATTTAAGAAAAGGCAAAGATATGAACGATTCTTATTAAAATGCAACAATGCGCTATAAAGTCACATTTTAACAGCCTATGGTAATACACTAAATATAGTGACCCATTATTAAATATTTATCTTGTTTACTTCTTTATAATAATAATATTTTAAAATAAATAGAGCAACCAATAACCAAAATAAAATTTGTTTCTCATGTCAGTAATGCAACATGTTCAACCACTTAGTGACGTTTGTAATTACTTTTCATTAAGCAACAATTTTGCTACTGTAATTTAAAGTTACAAATTTGCAGAAGCTTTGAAAATCATGAAAGGTAACTGAAAGTCAATTAAAACAGTTAAGGGGATTGTGACTGCATCAGTTTTGAATAAACTGCTTCAAATTTCCACTTAAAAACTAGATTTTCCACCATTTACAATTGAAAAAAATTGAAGGGGACAAAATAGGAGCAGAGAGCAAGCAATATTTAGGAAGAATATCTTGGCACAGTTTCTCCAGAGCCAAAAATGCAAGTTATTGGAGAAACAAATCCAAATTTTGGCATCAATAAATAACTAAATCTAAAATTTGCCATTAATTTTTTTAATAAGTTTAAATAATATGTTAATATGTTTGAATTCTACGTTTTTTAATATATTTGAATAGTGCCGAATGTTGCAATATTCAAACATATTAAAAATGAAGACGCAATTATTAAATTCAATGATGTTAGTGCTCCTCAGATCAGAATTAAAATATTATAATATTTGAATCTATTAGAGATAATATTATTTGCATGTTCAATTGACAAATGTTGTTTACATTTGTCGATCAAAATTTTCAATATCATTTGAGTCATTTAATATCAACTAAGCTATTTTTTAAAAATGAAATTGAATTGTTGGGTTAAATTTGCTGAAAAAATAAATAAAAATTAGTCTAAGCTTCTAATGAAGGAATTTAAAAATTCAAGATCATCATAGTTTTCAGATTAACTTAGTGATAAAAAAAATAGTGTCAATACCATAATGTTGCATGTCCTGGACCAGTGAAAAGAAATATATGGAACAAAAAATTTTCTTCAAAAGAATGTGTAAATTAAAACATATTAATTAAAGGATGTTTACATTAAGGTATGTTCTCTGCCATAGATTTAGAATAACCTAAAATTTATTATCCAGAATTTTCTCTTAAGAAAAAGGCTTCATGGCATATACAGTATTTTTAATAATAGAATGACTTGAAATTGTTGATTATTGGATTAAAATGATTTTTTATTTCAAAATACTCTGTATTCAGTTGATAGAAAATCAAAGATTTCGTTTCTTTATGCTAATAGAACTTTTGTTTTTCTCTTTTATATAATATAAGGATCCAAGAATATATATACACTAAACATAAATGTATTGGTTTCAAGGATATATTTATTCAAAAACCCTTGTATTCATCTGGAAAAAAATATTATTCAAGGTACGATATTATAAGTACGATATTTAAAATTACAAATTTCTTTAAACCTTGAATAATATGTAAAGATGCACTTAATGTGTTCATTCTAATGTTCCTTAATTTCAATAGTTATTGTTTTTCCAATTATTATTCTTCTTATAATTCGCCGATTTGAGCAATCGAAGAATCTGGTACATTTACTTTTTAACATTATTGTAAAAATGTTTTTCTTTTAAGTTTTAGATCAAACAAAGGAGATTAATCATTTCCTATGAGATGCAAAATGCATTTTCGAATATGGAAAAATATTTTAAAGAAACAAATCAATACTTGCGTGAACAACTAGAAATGCTATTGTAGTTTTAAAAATTTATTCATCAGGTCTACTATTATGAAACAGCTCAATATCTAATCATTGCACTTATATTCGGAAAGGAAATTTCTGCGGTAACAAGAAATTCTAATAATTATACAAATTTTTTCCTTTTTTGAAATTAATCGATAAAAAGTAAAAAAAAAAAAAATTCAAATTTTAAAACTCTTAGAATTATTCTAATTATCTAACTTGTTTCTTTTAAAAATGTTTATATATCATTATACTTTTTACCACATATGCACCAATTGCTTACCTTTGCATTCATTTATCAAATAAAATGATAAATATAATTTTGTAAAAAATTAATTATAAACTTTTTATTTTTGTTGTTCACCTAAACAAAAATGAAGCTTATTAATTGTGACTTAATTTATGAATAAAAATTTTAAAAAATTCATATTTTTTATGTTTTTAATCGAATAATTGCAGAATTCTAAAAACAATTAATATAGAAAGCAGCTATTCGTGAAAATTTAAACATAAAATTAATTAAAACAGGAACTATTATAATCTTCAGATAAACTAAACATACTTAATAAAAATATAAAATCTGACTCCGTAACACATTTTTGTTAAAAAAATCAAAAGTCTTAAATCCTATTTTCATTATAAAAAAATCTATTTGAAACAATATATAAGAATATAATTCAATTTAAAACTTACAAATTTATCATTTTTACTTAAGTATTAATTATTTAATAGTTCATTAATAATTTGAAATAAAATATTTCACAAACTACATCATAAAAATAATATTGTTTGTATTAAATAGAAAGCAATCATTCTCTCAACAAAATCTCTCATTATAAATAGAAATCACTTTTTATTATCTTCGAATACAAAACATTTTCCACAACCAAAATAAGTTAAAAACACATTTACAATTTTTGCTTAGTAATACATTAAAAACAAATCACTTTAAATAATATTCTTTCTTCAATATAATTTTTGCAACACCTCTTTTAACACAAACGTTTTTTAATAAAACATTTCACACCCGTAAATTGTGATGAACATTTTAGTAGTTAATTTTAGCAATAGGCTTATTTATCACAATATATTTCATAGCAATCAATCATCAGGAAATTTGACCATCTTAATTTTCCAATTCCTACATTTTTATCTTCTTCTTGCATTTGATCTCTGATTATCAATACTGGAACCAGCTTCATCGCCTTCTCCAGATTCGTTTTGGCCCGCCATCGCCTGCCCTTCAGCATTTCCACCAACTCCAGCTCCCCCTTCAAAACCTGATTCCATATTTGCGTTTCCTTCTGCACCAACACCTGCACCTCCGTTTCCTTCAACACCTGCTCCTGCTCCAACGCCACCATCTACACCCACATTCATTCCAAAATCCATATTACCTCCAACTCCAGCATTTCCCCCTACTCCAGCATTACCATTTCCACCTGCTCCTGCTCCAGCGCCAGCCCCAGCACCCAAACCAGCATTCATTCCAAAACCCACATTACCTCCTACTCCAGCATTTCCCCCTACTCCAGCATTACCATTTCCACCTGCTCCTGCTCCAGCGCCAGCCCCAGCACCCACACCGGCATTCATTCCAAAACCAAGATTGCCACCTACACCAGCATTACCACCTGCTCCTGCACCACCGTTACCACCTCCTCCAGCACCGATTCCTGCACCAGTTTTAAATCCAAAACCCATGTTGGCACCCGCTCCAGCATTTCCTCCAACACCTCCTGAAGCTCCATTTCGGGCTCCAGCACCAGGATAGCCCCAGTTCTGAGCTTTTATCAATACTGGAAGTATGCAGCAGAATATGTTAATCAGAATAACAGCGGGAACCTATAAAAAATTAAAATGAACTTAAGATGATATTAACTCTCAATGATTTGTATTTTAATTGCATAATGTTACGAAAATCTAAAACTATTTAAGAAGAGATTCGAAATTACCTAAAAACCAAGTTTGAGAGATTATACTAAAGCAGCATATTTTGTTGGAAATATACCTTCCTTGTAAAAAATTTTGTAAGTAAACATTCAATAGTAGTTTTAAGAAATTTGAAACTTTCTATAAATTTACTCTGAAATTTTTTAATGTTTTATTTACACGATATAAATTGTTTTCATATGATTCCTTAAAATAAAATTCTGCAAAATTTAATGCGTAGTAGAATTGACATATTGAAATGGCACCATGGGAATATGCAACCAATTAATAATAAATTATAAATTTATTTAAAATAATTTTCCTTTTTATTTTAGTTTCGTTGGAAAAATGTGATTGTAGAGCAATGACATTATAATGCATATTGAATAAAATTTTTGTAATTTTGTTATACATTTTAAATTTCCTTCTTTATTTTGTATAGAAATGTTATTTCATTTTGTAAAAGTATTTTTAAGCATGCAGTAGAAATAGGGATTAATACCAATAATATTTTCTTACTTCAATGGTTTTTTCTAATAGTTTTAACTAACTTAAATTCATGGAGTGAACACGATGCTATATAAATTAACAAAACAATGGAACCATTCAAACATGAAATACAAAAGCTTTATGCAGTAGGTGCTCCTTTTTACGAAAACATAGAGAAATCACTCTGGGATTTTTAAAAAAATAATTTTATTTTGATTTCAATTTTCGAGTCAAAACTAAATTTTATTCATTGCATTCATTAAATTATACATTTAATGTTGCAATTAGTTATCTACAATTTAAATTTTCTCCAACAATTACGTAGATCTAAGTTTCTCAACCATAAGATAAAAAATAAAATATCACAGATGATAAAATATAAATGCAAACGACAGAGATTTTCAAAAATTAAGATCACAATTGTGATTTAAAATTATCACTGCGTTTGTGGGACCCTGTTAGGGGCCCATCAACCAATAGTTCGTAAAATCACGAGTGTTGGTAAATTAGAGGTTCGTAAATCGAGCTTACACTGTAAAATACAATACATAATTTATTTATGACTCAAACTTCTTCGATATTTTAAACCAAAAGAAATTGAAAAAGCATAATTTTGAGTTACAATTTTAAATTTGATAAGTATAAATGAATTAATTGCAATAACGTTCTTCTTATACTTTCTTAATTTTCGAAGTAATTATTTAAATAACGATATTTAATCAAATCTGTTTCACAAGACATGTGTGAGTTACTAAATATACTTTTGAATAGAAATTGTTAGAAGCTCTTTTAGAAATATGAATGCAATAACATGATTATCTGCTATAGGAACATTAATTTTACAATAATCTAGCATAATTATCCCAAAGAAACCAAATAAAATGTATTATATCAAATAAATTATAGATTTTCTTGTACAATAGTGATGTATAAATTTAGAAAAATATTTGTATATATTTAAATAAGACATCAGATAAAAATCTAATTTATAAATACATTTATTTGAATAGTGAAAAATTTAAAAATATTCTTACGATAACAGATATGTTCATATTTTTGATAGCAAGATAAATTAGTTACTGGCTTGGAAGCCAGTACTAAAAAATAGAAATTCCCCTCCAAAAAAATTAACTTATTGTTGTTATCTTAAAAACCTAAAAAAATATAGTAGGCATTTTCCATCATTAGATATGGAAGTAAAAGTGTAACAAATTGGATTCATAAGAAATAATTCTATAAAAAATATGGTTTAATAATTCGTTAAATCTAAATTCCTATGTAGATGTCAATATATCTAATTTTTGTTAAATTCTATATCCAAATTATTGTTTGATATATGTAGATAGGGTTATCACATTCAGTTACTTCTGTCAAAAATAAAATGAGCCTGTGAAATCCAGACACTTCGAGACTTTTTATAAATGCTAAAAAGTACCCAATCTGCTTCAATTTTTCTTAGTAAAGTTCCATCCAATGATCATCGCCTTATATAACAATTAGTCCAGTTAATTATAAATGTTGCTTTATACCAGACTGAATATGATTATTGAGTAGTGATAAGGCTCAAAATACTTATAATGAAAAATAAAATTATTCATAAAAATTGTTGAAAATCTTTAACACTTCATAAGTAACTACTGTACATTGAAATTACTACTTTACTGCTCTTCCTGGCCTACTGATTGAACAACATTCTTCAGAGTGAAAAATCCCTTGTTTAATCTGAACCACTTTGGAACAACGGAAGATGGCTGTTGCTCTTCTGCCTTCAACATACACTTCTGTTATTCTTGTCCCCTATCTCGGTGTCGTATATCTGAGCAAAATCCTCCCAAAAAAACTATTCTTGGTGAATATTATAATGCTTTATAAAGGCATAGGGCTGTTGAGCTGTCTACTACGAGGTCTCAGAGTAACAGCTGCAGAAATCACGTCAAAATTTTAAAATTTCTCTCATTATTTATCAATAAAAATAGCCTGTTTACCCAAATTGTGATCAATTATTTAGTTGCTTAAAAGTTTGCTATTTTACTATGATTACAAAGAAAAATAGAGCACCTTGAAATATGACAAAGGTACATAGAAATGAAAGATAAATAAATTACTCTACAACTGTGTGAAAAATAAATTAGATAAATTGATGAGCTCTTAGAATCACTTTATTGTTTTTAAAACTTAGAATCAATTCTTGACTTGAGATTCATTTTTTGTTGTACGGAATAATTTTGTCTGATGGGTTATTGACTGTCCTTTATCTAGCGAAACAGGTTTTGTTGATGATAAATCATTATACACTACTGGCCATTAAAATTGCTACACCAAGAAGGAATGCAAATAACAGAACGATATTTATTGGACACATACATTATAGTAGAAAGAACAAGTGATTAGATTTACAGGAAATTAGGATGTATAGATCTTGAGAAATCAGTACCCTGAGCAGACACCTCTGGCTGCAATAACACCATTTATCCACCTAGGCATGGAGTCAAACAGAGATTGTATGGCATGTACGGGAATTTCAGTCCATGCAGCTTCAACACTATGCCACAGTTCATCGACAGTAGTGGATGGTGAGTGATGGCGTGCCAATCACTCGGCAACCATTGACCACACGTTCCCAGTTGGTGACAGATCAGGAGAACGTGCTGGCCAGGGTAACAGTCGAACCTGTTCTGTATCAAGAAAGTTCAGAACCGTACGGGCAACATGCGGTCTTGCATTATCCTGTTGAAACAAAGCATTAGGGAGGCCTCGAAGATAGGACAGAGCCACGGGCCTTAACATATCGGAAATGTAACGATTGCTGTTCAAAGTGTCAGTAATGCGAACAAGAGGTGATCGAGACGTGTATCCAATGGCACCCCATACCATCACTCCAGCAGATGGGCCAGTATTGCGATGTCCAATGTAAGCTGGCAATACGAATACGAATACGAATGCCTCCAAACACGAATACGGCCATCATGGTCCTGAATACAGAACCGAGATTCATCTGTAAAGATGACGTGATGCCATTCCTTCGTCCAGGTTCGTCGCTGATCATATCATTAAAAGCGCTCCAGTCTGTGATGCAGCGTCAATGGTAGCCGAAGCCATGGTCACCGTGCAGACAATCCATGCTGCTGCAAACGTCGTCGATCTGTTCGAGCAGAAACTTGTTGCCTTGCAAATGACTCCATTTCTCGACTCAGGGTTCGTGACGTGGCTGTAAGATCCCTTGTGACCATGCGAATAAGATGTCTGTCTTCTCTGCTGTTTGTGATGGGGGTCGCTGAGATTCTGCATGACGTTCCGTATGATTGTCCTGAACCCATCGATTCCATATTCTGCTAACAGTCATGTGGTCTCGACCGACGCGAACAACAATATTTTGTATTGTTGTTCGCGTCAGTACGATAAATCGCAATCCCGGTAGGCTATAATCCTTCCTCGATCAAAGTCAGACATATACCTGATAGGCATTTCTTCTTCATACACGAGGCATTATAACAACTTTCTTTGCCGAAAACAGCGTTGAAACGGAAATTGAGTATAAGAAAACTGCTGTGAAATCTCTGGTTTTATACACAATGTAGATGTCGCTACTATCGCCTGCTTTGTATGAATGCGCTGAAAATCTAATCATTTGCATATCGCAGCAAGTTCTACCTGTCATGCAAATTTCACGTGTGTGGTGTGCCGCTTTCCTGGTGCAGCAATTTCAATGGCCAGTAGTGTAGTTAATCTTATAAAAATATCTTGATGTGAAAGGATAGAGAATATTTTAAAATAAAACTCAATTAAATGGCATGTTTTGGCTTTTGGCATGCAATTAGATACATTTAAATCTAATTTTATGTTTTTATAAGAAATTAATAAAAAATACAAGTTGTTAGTGTTACTTTTTCAGTATTCAATACTTAACTATCAATGGTGCAAGTTAACAATGTCGTTATAGTGATATATATATATATATATATATATATATATATATATATATATATATATATATATATATTATTATATATATATATATATATATATATATATATATATATATATATATAATCTGACAGTAAATATGTAAATTATTCACATTTAAAACAAATTTTAAAATATTATGACTTTTTTTGCTTGTGTAATTATAAATCCCAAAAGACAAAATTGGCTAGACACTAATCATTAGAGGTGAGAATATAACAGCTATTTTATTATCTATCTGTGTATGATATATTCAAAAATATTTTTTGGAACATGAAATTTGTTAGTTAAGTGGTATTTGTGTCTTTAAAAAAATCAAAAGTTCTATACAGCATTTTTCATACATCGCGAGAGTAGAATTTGTTAAGCTTTTTGTTCAGAACATTAATTTGACATTTTATCTTATTAAAATAAGATTTTTATTCTTTTGATAATCAATAAAAAAATTTTTAATATTTTAGAGGCATTGCTTAAAAAATTTTATTTTAATATTTAAATAAAGATAATTCAAAACAATTAATCATTAAGATTTTATTTACTATAAACTTCAGTAAATTTTCATTTGAATATTTTGCATTAAATGAAAAAAGTTAAAAATTAATTATCATAAAAAATATGTGATTTGTAATAACATCACATGTCCTATTTCCTTTAAAAGTGCTTTAAATTTTCATAAAATTAGAGTCATATTTAGCTATCATAATTTCAATAAACATTTCCATTTTTTAATTTATAGTTAAGCATTTTTGCATGTCATTCTTTCAAACTTATGAGTTAGTTACATGAAAATTTAATTGCTTAATCAAATCAATTTCAATTGCTAAAATATGAAAATAAAATATTTTCTTAGTGTACACTGTTATAATTAAAAAGTGTACATACACAAATTGTATTCATTTTGTCTTTACAAAAGAGCATAGTGTTTTTCAAAATTGTTCCTCTCTAATCATTCAAATCACTTTTATTTTACATAATTTTAAATTTTTAAGTTTCTTGAATATTAGTTATCGCACAAGTATCCCTATTTGGCTGTTCAATATCTTAAAAAAGTTTTTAGAATGTAAATCAAATATTTTTATAGATTATATACGTTAATATGTTTAGTATATGAGTTTTTTCAGAACATTTAATTTAAAATAGTTATACCAAAAAGTACATTAACTGACATTTAATTGTAAGTATTGGATATTTATTTTGCCAAAACGATTAATTCCGCTTTTGAATTTTATTAAGTTTGAATTAAAAAAGTTGCATACTATATGTAAACGCCTGTATTCTGAAGAAGTTACATTTAGAATAAGCATTAATATCACAAAAATTATTTGTAAATAACTTAAAAGAAACTTTTTAATCCTAAAAAAACATTATATATAATCCCTTTTTTAACATTTTTCTCAACTTCTTGTTTTTGGAGTTAATCGATTTAACAAATGGAGCATTCAACAATCAAATGAACATGTTGCTTACGTATTTAAATGTAATTATGTTATACATGGGCAATGAATACGGATAAAATTCAGAATTTAAGTTAACGATGTCCCACAAAAAACATTTTACAAGTTAATTCTTTGTTTCATCTAATTTCTATTAAACATTTCTGTTAGATAAAACATTGATAGATATGAAAGAGAATTAGGAAGAAAAAACATAAATTGTAATTACCTTCATATTCACAAGATATCTTCTTTAATTCACAAACAAAAATATGTGGTCGGAATGTAATAAATATGCATCAATACATTCTCCTATATATATATATATACATGTCAATAACATAAGTATCCGTGCATACAGAAAAATAATAATAATATTATTGTATAAAGTTCAACATATCCATTCTCTTGTTTATGTTTGTAACCAAGTCACTGAACTTCATGAAAAGAATCATTTAAATAGTTCAAATTATTGCAACTTTTTCTTGCATTCAGATTTGAGGGTACAAGGAATAGCGTGAAAAGTGCCATCCTGTTTATTGAAAAGTGAATTGTTAGCCAAAGTCATTCATTTCAATTTTATTCTAAGTGACAAAAGAAAATTTCATTTTTCCTTTTGTCATAAAGCTCATTTAAAATATTTAACAATGTTTGCTCCGAAGGGACTGCAGTTAAATGCTAGCAATGAGTAAAATTGTATTTTATCTGACCCCAAATGGTTTCCTACGCAAACAAATTTCATTTTTCTAAAATAAAATATAATATGTTTGCATTCTAGGGAAGTTATTGTTTGACTTAATTTTTAAAGTTTTCAAAATATTTAAAATAATTTAATTTTAGTAATTATAAATTTACTGACACTAAATTAATCAAAAAGTCAGAATATGTGACTGCACTATATATGTATTCAAAAAGCTTTGTTTAAATATTAATTTTTTTAATTATAAAAATTCCAATTACTTAGTGACATTGCAATCTATTGTTACATCTGATTTTCAAAAATAAAGATATTTTCTTATAATTCTAATGAATTTCTAAGGGAGTTCACATATTTAATTTTGAGTTCAGTTTATGATTTTTAATTTTTTGAATTTTTTATTCATTTTTAAACTAATCATTAATCACTGCGGAGATTCAAAATTTAAAAATTATTCACTTTATCAAGCTAAAACTAAAATAATTTGGCAAGCAATAATAATTGTGAATATTTTCAATTATTAGGTTGTTCTGATTTATGTGAGGACTTACTATTTTCTAGAAACGAAGCTGGTTGGTTATTGCAACATTTATCACATGAAAAAAATGCATTGAAAAAAGGAATATATTAAATTATATTAGTATTTTTAATATATTTATTTTTTGAATAATAAAAAGAATAAAATATATGCACGTTGAGCCTATAAATAGCTAATATTAAGTTCTTAGGTAAATATATTAAACATTACTAAAATAAAACAAAATATTTTGGCAATGGTTAAACACATGACAACACATATTTAGATATTCAAAACTTAATCTGCGTGAAATAAATTTGCACTTTATTCTAAACAATAAAGTTTTATATTTTGATGTTTAGAATAAACTTCTTGCTTTTATTCTAAACATCAAAATATATCTCACTAAATTTAAGGAAAGGAAAAAATATTTCAGAATATAATAGCCAGTAAACCAATGTACTGAATACATTACATCATTTTTTAAAGACTTTTTATTAAAAATATAGTATGTTAAATTTAAAAATACGGTAAATTAATTTTAATTTATTAAATTATAAGCCGTTTAACATTTTAAAATGTTTCACTAAATGAAATATAAATATTTTTGAATAATTTGTTTTTCCATCAAATAAAACTGAATTTTTTAATATTGTGTGTGTATGTTTATTTATATTTCTTTGTGTTCTCAGACGTTAACACCATTTAAGATTTAATATATATAAGGAGTAATGAAAATAACAATTTTGACATTCACGCATATATATACATTTTCAAACATAACATTTTTCGCTTTAATGTGCTTTATAGCTATGGAAATATTTATGAAATTTAAATATATTTTCTGGGAATGTTTTGGTTATTTTCATCTTATATATTAGAATTCAGGAAAGTAAAGGAATTTTAAAACTGAGAGAATGGAAAAACCTTCAACTTATATTTAAAATAAAGCGAAGAAATTGAATTTTAAAGGTTGATAGCTCTCTTGTTTTATCGCGAAGTGAAATTTAATGAAAAAATACCATTAAATTGTTTACTTCAGTGTAAACTGAAAGCATTATCATATTACTTAATACTGTCAATATATTAATATTATAATACATAGAAATTTTAAGTTAAATGTATATAAAGAAATTAATTTTATTTTGGTCATAATTTAAGTTCAGATATGTGCTTAGTGATAAATATGAAAAATATAGACAAAGATAAAAATGTATCTTTATGCTTCCATGAGTATTTATTTATCGAATTTGCATTTAATAATTATATTCAGAACAAAGAAATTTATTTATCAGAAATATTTGTAGATTGTGTATGATGGCTTGTATTTTCATATGCTAGCAACTTATGCACATAAACACATATACTGTGTATGCGTATAGAGTTACATAAATATACATGTATAGTATATATTTTTGCAAGCAAATAAAATATTTTTAGTTCACGTTCAATAAGTGCATTTCTGTTTCTTTCTGTTATTATTTAGAAAACATAATATCATTTTGTTTCATTAATCATATTTTATATATTTGTAACTCTTAACCTAATTCCACGAAAAAACATTTATACAAATATAAAAATATTATTGTCTTAAAATCATTTACTTCTTTGCTCTGAATTTTTAGATATTTTCACAAAAATTATTTCCTGTTAGTTTTGCTTAATGTAAGCCATATGTGGGCGTCTATTTAGTTTCTGTTTAATTAATATTGCATTCAAGAGGATTCAATTGATAATTTTATAAGCAATCTTCATACAATTAGAAGCAAGCTTTTTTGTCTGTAAGCCATTTAAAGATAAAATGTTCCATCTCAAATGCCATCTAAAATGCCTATTTCTGTAGACTGAAGTGTTGTTAACAACAGCCAAACACTTTGTTATTCTGAAACCTCCTAAAGTCACAAGAGATTTAATCTGAACTGAGCATTGTTAGGCCTCTTTACACAAGTGAAAAGAGGTTGTCAACATGATCTATTTTATGTGCCTCAGTTGCCAATTATGGACTCTATATATCTTAAACTTAACCAGGTTTGGAATTCTTCCCTTCGTTGTCACAAAAAGCACTACTTTCCCAAGCAGGGTATCTGAGTAGTAGCCATCTCTAACATAAGAAGCAATATGGTCTACTTGGAGATAAAATCTCCAAATAATATTTCTGAAGTTACATTAACACAAAATATTTCCCTTAAAATACTGAAAAGAAATTTCCAAAATATGACTGATAATTCAAATATATTATCTGGTTTTAAATAATTAATCCAGAAATATTTATTGCGAAAACATTTTCAGAAATTTTCATTTTAATTTCCGTTTGTATTTGTTTTTCACAATTCATTCCGTTTGTATTTGAATTTTCAGAACAAATTTTTGTTCTGTAAGGTTTTTTGCTAGATTTTATTTTCCATTTAAAGATGAAATTAGTGCCTGTGAATAAAACTATTCATTAAACTATTTTTCCTAAATTTTGACCTATTTACTCCCTTTTTAAGAGAAATTAAACTTTTCCGTTTATCTCAAGAATATTTTGCACCAAAAACCATTAAACTACTATAGGTATTTCAATTTTTAATGATTTTAATTTACATTATGTTATTTCATTAATTTTTTTATGTAATTTTCAAAAATTAAATTATTATCAGTTGCAATTTATTGCTTATTATAGTCACTAATATACTTTTTTCCAAACTTCTATTGTTAGTTTTTGATGTTACATAATTGTGTTAAATTATATAATAGCTCCTTTAATTTGTAAATTTCCTAATATTTCTAAATATTTTATTTGGCGTTTTTTATAGTTATCATTTTCAATACAAGGTTAATCTAAATGTATAATCAATCTGTCATTGAATTTTTATTTTGAATATTTTAGCCCATTTCTTGATGAAAACAATATTTTCGAAAAAAAATTTCTATTTAGTTTATGATACACTTATTACTTTGTTTAATGCTGACACAAGTATCTTTTA
Organism: Latrodectus hesperus; assembly: GCA_037975125.1. NCBI lineage: Eukaryota > Metazoa > Arthropoda > Arachnida > Araneae > Theridiidae > Latrodectus > Latrodectus hesperus. The sequence goes on from CM075850.1 coordinate 32,502,328, forward strand.
AAAAAATTAATTCCATTACTATATTTATTTTTTCAAATTGATAAATGTTTTTATTTACTTCATAAAAAGTTAAATGAGTAGCATTCTTTTTAACATTTATATGTTACAAGGGAAAATTTAAGAAAAATGATAAACAAAAGTTGTAGTCACATAACTAGGCATATTTAAAATTTTACTGCTTTCTTTGACTTCACATGATACTTTCAGAGACTGTTCACTCATAAAAAAGAAGAAAAATCTAAAAATAGTTAAAAACCTAATCTAAAAAATTTTAATTTAGAAGAAAAGAAATGAAAAATAGAACATAAATGATTCAACATTGGTTCATATAAACAAAGAACGTTTCACTTCTAAGAGAAATGCATTATCTCAAGGTACATGATGTTGTAATGATTTCAATGACTTGAGATGGCGGTGCGGAGACAGCAACACGAGTTTTTTTAAAAAAAGAAAAAGAATAGCAGACTGTTTGGCTGGATTCGAAAAGTGATTTAGAACGACCATGTTGAGAATGTAATGGTGGTGTTTCCATTACCAAATGTTCCTGTAAATTAATGTTATATTATGTGCAATCATATATGATAATAAACATTGATTTTTAATATGTTGTGTGATAAATTCCCGGTGTAAATTTAATTCAGCGTCAGGACAATGTCATTTGAGAGCTTTATTTTGGTACCATGAAGTAGATAAACAAGTCTTCATATAGTTTTTGAGCCTCTATAATTTTTTGTCTAAGATAATTTACTGACAATGTTCAATTTTTTACACAATTTGAAATAATAATATGTCTTAAAAGCTTCCTCCAAGAAATATCTAATAACGGAAATCGGAAATATATTTTTTTTAATTTAATTAGAATGAAGAAGGAAACTACAATTCTGTTAGTGAAGTTTTATAATCGATTAAAATACCCTCCTTAAAGATATTTTCATTTTGTCAAATCGTGGATGACCAAAGGACTAATACCTATTGATGCTTTAATCATCTATAACAAGTCCTTGACTATTTCTGTAATACAGGTTCCATTCAAATACCATAAAGGATAAAATCTATGAAGACATCAAATTTTCGATGAAATACATAAAGACAAATGTGTATTTGGATAATAGAAAAAAACTGCCATTTATAATTTTTGAAGAATGGCTTTTATTGAAACATTGACATTAACTCAAGAAAGCGTATTCATATATTAATTGTGAGTCTTATGGAACATTACACTGACATCTCGAAATATATGTATTTCATCTACATGAAGGAGTAATGATCAAACGGCCTTCTCAAGACTTATTATTGGGCATCTGAAAAACATAACATTCGAATCTGAGAGCAAAGACTCTTCATTGTGTACAAACTGCAACCTGTAGCCGTCTTCCCCTAATTGCATCCTGGATTGTTTGGGGTCCGCTCTGGCGGATGTTTGCGGAAGTCCACTGGTGGTGCTTGACTTTGCTAGTGTACATGGTGTCATGGATCTACAGGATTGGAAACAACAACATGAAGGCTTTTTCTTCATACGACTGTGTGTGAATATTCTATCAGAAGCAATTTTCATTGATAATAAAATGAATTTTCCTGTCCCGAAAAGAAAAGGAGGTACTATTTTCAGGTCAAATGTGCATTCAAATGGGAAAAGATTAGTATTTTCCTCTTTATTTAATAATATTTATGTAAGGGATTAATTTATGCTCACTCTACTTTGGAAAACAAATTAATACTATTCAGATCAAGTTTAGATTTAAAGAACTCTATTTTTCATTAATCGCACAGAGGATAATCTGAACTATTGTAGGATTTCCAAATTTCACTATGGATTTCCTACTGGGATGATTTTTGTTGGATAATGAGCTATATTCCCGTTTTCTGAGATAGAAACAACGTTCCTCGGAAAGTAGGTATATGTGATCTATTGCCAATTTTACGCTATGTCTGTACTGTTCAGGATTTAATTATCTTCCATTCAGAAGAGAGTACATATCACTTGTTTTATAGTCAGTAAATATTGTTCATTTATTATACGTGAATATTTATTTGCATCTGTTGATGCGAAGTTGCTGTAATAATCTTATGAATTTAAAAACCTCCATCATTTTCATGATTTCAATGTTTAACTTTCACTTGACCTTCACACCGAACCATATCAATAAAATGAAAAATAGAACATAATAGGTTAAAGCGCAAGCTGTATTGTGATATGATTTTGTTCAATTTTATTAGAAAAGAATTATGTGCAATTGTGAAGTATTTTCTAACCAGAATACTTCATCCACTTAATCGAAGCATTTGTATAAGTTATCAGCTCTTAAATTATTTTATCTCTCTCTTGTCTGCAGCATTTCTAGAAATAAATATGCTAAAATATTAAATAAATTGCATACAATAAATTGAAAATACTTTTCATTAATATTTGCTCAGTTTAAAACCATAATAACGCTTATTTGAAAAAAAGTTTCTAATTTTTTCTATAATAAAAGTTTTTTTTTTATTAGAAAAATCATTCATAACATTAAATTATATTTCATTAATTTTTAGTCTTAAAAGGAAGCTTTTGATACGTAAAATACTTTATAGTTAGATAAATATGCATGGATTATAATTTTCTACAAATTTTAATTATTTATCGATTATACATTTTATAAGAAATATTGAATTTACGTGAATACTACTCCAGAATATATCAAGTTCTGTTTCAATAAACATTGAAACTACAACCCCAGCAATAAAGCTAGAAACTTATTTTCTTCCGAATTAATATATTGAGAGAAAAAATGATTGAATCTCACGAAAGATTCGTTGACATCAGAATTAAATAATTCAAAGAACAAATTTGCCTTTTTTATTACAACTTTTTTTATTTAGTCAGAAAATCTGAATAAATTTTATATAACTTAGAGGGAAGTTATAGCTGTTTCATAGCTAACTTTATTTTAATTCTGTACAAGAGATTACCAATTAAAGCAGCTAACGATCTACAACGATGCACTAATATTCCAGTAATTCATGACTGCACCTCTTTAATGATAAACAGTTTTACAGAATGATGTGATCAGGAAAAAATGGGTTACATTCATCTGTGCTTTACTTAATAAGAAAAATGATAATGGCTCACATGCTTCACAGAACTTAATGCAAAATAAAAATGTAATGTAAATATGCTGGTTGTTTAAATAGATAAATTATTAACAATGGAAATGTATAATTGTGTTGTTAGTGTCATCTTATATTAGAGCATCAAGTATTGGAATCACATTCCAATGTGATGAATTGCATCTGGTAGTATTTTTAGGCATATTTATGCAAGAATATTTTTATAAGCAATCATGAAAGATTCATCTGAAAAGATAACGTTAGGCCTTCATGAATTTAGCATCATTATACTTCGTCCCGTGGTATAGAAACTTGTCTATGTTATAGTTTCAAAGAAAGCAATAGCGAAGGTCACCATGCTGGAAATATGTTTATATGGAAGTCATCACTCCTGTTTATGAAAACATTTCACATGGTTGAGTGGACAGTTTAATACAGTTGTAATATATGTAAACATACATTTTGTATTAATTTTCTAAAGGATTTTTCATAGGTATTAAACAGTAACCACGGGAAATTTTTAGTCTTTCAAATATTCACCTAATGGAATATGGGAATGTAGATAGATGAAGACTAACGTCCGACCGCTGTTGCTGTTCAAATAGAGCTGTGATTTTTGACCTCCCAATCAAAAAAGTGTAAGCCTACCTTTAAATTGAGTGAGCTCTCATAAAAAACTGTCCCATTTATACTTATAGGGATCATAATTTCTGATTTATTGTACTTGATAAAGCTTTAAAATGTCTCACGAAAAATCAAACATTCTCTGTTTAGTTATCAAGCGTTAGTGATTGAGAAAACTATAATCAGTATTACCCTCACGACATTATAAACTTGAAATTTGCATATATAAGATGTCGATAAATAGGGAAAATAATGATATGGGATTAAGGAAAACAATCTGAGCTAAATATACATTATTGAATCCGAAACTTTTCTGGTAAGAATTATTTTATTAAATAAGAAATGGCAAAACATTTACAAACTTTTTGTAAGTTCTGGTTTACAAAAAAAAAAAATATATATATATATATATATATATATATATATATATATATATATATATATATATATATATATATATATATATATATATATATATATATATATATATATATATACAATGTAGATAGCGTAATATTTGATTTTTAATACGAAATGTAATATTTAACTATATTTTTATCATGAAATGTAGTAATCATCTAACTATATCATTGGTTTCATGATATTTATATAAATCTGGAAATTTAATATCTAGCATTAATTTACTGATATATTCAATATTGAAAATTAGTAAATAAGGGAAATAGGAAACATCAATGAATTCAAAGTTTTACAATACCCAAAGAAATTACACTTCTATGATATGCAAAATCAACGATATTCATTTAAAATGATTTAATTGTAGCATTTTCCTATCATTAAGCGATGAAATGCACCATGTTCATTTCATCTAATAATTATTTGTTTTGATTTCTTAGAGATAATTTTTGATATTTAATCTCTTAATTGATACTATTATTGGATTAATACATACATAAATTCCTTTCAAGTTTACTTCCAAATATCCATTTATGGGGACAAGTAGTTGATAAGTGGTGTTGAGGTGAATAATTTATGTTTTAAATTAATTTCCTATGATTGAACGAGAAAATGAACCTCTTACTGCGCACATATACCTTTTTCGAAAAAGATATTTATGCTATATTTTCTTAATATTTAGTTTTATGAATTTAATTAATTTTATAAGCAATCATTAATTTTTATCTTTTTTATACGAGTCCCTCTTCTGAAAATTTCCGAGAGTATGTAAAAATTTCAAATATTTGAGAAAAAGAAACACGTATTTTTTTTTATAATAAATTATAAAAGAATAATTGTGCTTAAATAAAAAATATTCAGTAACATTTGGAGAATAAAATAGTTTACTAATAAAAAGAAATATTTCTTATTCGTAAAATATTACTTAGTAACAATAAAATTATTTTTATCATTCCATGTAATAATATGGACTTCCGTTTCTGATGATTTCACATAAAGTAATCTGTTTGGAAGATGAGTCACGCATATTAATATATTTGTATGACCTCTATAAAATATCTAAAAATATATCAGCTTTAACATTATTGTTGACTACTCAGAAATCATAGAAATATCAATGCATTTTATTTCTATAAAACAGCTGATCAATTGTAACTGTATGTGTCATATATTTCTAAATATATAGAAATCTAAAATTATGAACAAACATTTTTTTGGTATTTTGTGACACTGTTTTCATTGAATTCATTTTTTGGTATACAATATTTTTCCTAATTTATTTCATCGTTTGATTTTTTGTTTTTAGTACCAATTTAAAAACATTTTATCTATACTTAACATTAAACAATACATAATATGTTAATAGGAAAAATAAAATGCTTAGATATTTTTATTATAGATTAAATTTTGTAAAATTTTGGCCTTTAGAATTTAAAACATCATATGCATATTTATGTAATGGAGATTTTAAAGCATCACACCAGTGATTAAAAATATATAGAGAAAATCTTTTGAAATGTAAGCATTTGCTTTCGGGAGGACATTCATTAAGTAGAGGGTTCGTATTTAAACATCACAAGGGAAGAAACCTGGAAAACTGTTAAGTACATATATGCAGAAATTAGAAGTGCAGCATTCTTCTTTTATTGTTCCATAGTGTCTGGAATCAAACCCGAAAACTTATGATCTGAAGACAGTTTTTTCAATACTAGACTATGGTGAGTCCAAAGTGCTATTAGTTTTCGATTTTGGATATTGGAACACCACACGCAATCATGTATTTTTGCTGCACTTACCAAAGCTTATTTTTTGGTATGGTTTCTTACCAGGATATCTGTTGATGATATTTAGTCGTGGAAATTTCTGTGAATGGATGGGTTTTCATGCTTAAAGACTATTAGTTCTGGACTTTGGATGTTTGAGCATGCAATGTGACTCATGCAATTTCGTTTAACTCAATAGAGCTCATTGTTCGGTATAAGTTTACAATTTTCTTTATCAATTCAATTTCTTTGAGACCATTTTCTGTAAAAACTAGATTAATATTGTTAATAAGCAAAAAATAATCAAAAATTTTTTTGTTATTTTATAACTTTACTAAAACACATCTTGGATATCATATTAGACGAAGAGGGAACACATGTCGCTTAAGTAATACACCAGTTGTGAAGCCTCTTTATAAAGGAAAACGTTATCAGTTATTTTTGTCCCATTTAATTTAGGTTATTATATTTTCTGTGGGTTTTTTTATTCATACGTTTTGAGCTACATTAAGAATTTTTATTCTTACAAACGTTGAAAGACTACACTGCCTAGTTTGTCATTAACTATTAATGAAGATCTATTGTTTTTAAACATAGAAAACGTTATGCAATGAAGAAAATCAGTAAACAATCCATTGGTAAAAAATTGAGCTTAAAGAATGAAACATATTTTTTCTAAAATTTCACTTATTCTTTTCCTTAATTTTTTTACCAATTTGTAAACAAATGAGACTCTGAGAAATAACGTTATTTATTGTAATTTATCAGCAGATTCAGAAGTTACTTGTGAAGTTGATGCATATATTTCATGCAAGCAAAATGTATCCTTTTTCAATCAGTTTTGGATTTAAATGTTCTTTAAACAAACTGGGTTTGCATTGCTATTCTGCAGTTATAAAAACATAAAGGATATTTAATAATTAAAAACAATAAATAATTTGTTGCACGACCGTTTCCTAGTAGACAGTGAGCTATGAAATTTTGAATTTTTTACTAATTCATCTAAATAATTTACATCTACTTCATTCCATGTATCATAAAGAGAATTAAACATACCTTCTAAATTGGACATTTTTTCACACCGTCAAACTTTTTTCTTATAAATGTGTAATAGTTGCTGTAAATAGTTCCCACATATTTTAAACTACATTTAAATAAAAAAACATTGATAGCCAAATTCAATTCTTAAAAAAATTTAATAGCATTTAAAAAAATTTTATCTGTTACTAAAAACATTTAAGCGTCAAGTAACGTCAGAGGAGAAAAGTATTAAAACACATATAATTTTTAAATAATTAAATGTATAAAATTAATGCTTATATGTACTTTTATTTGTATTTAGATTTTACAGAATAATAAAAGAGTGTTAATTGTATTACTGTCTTATTAGAAATTATCAAAAATTTTTAATTGGATTTTAGTGCACTTTTCTAAGTGTTAAAAACTATAATTTTGTCGACGTCTCAAAATCTCAGTTTCCTTTGTTTAGTTCATAATTTTTTAAGGCCCAAATTAATAAATCAGTGAAAAATATTTTAAAGTAAGACATTTAAATCCAAGAAATATTACGTAAATTTTTAAAATTGAATAAATAGTTTTCTTATATTTATGGACTTAAAATGCCTAATAAACCTATAAAAATATTAATTAAAATTTTAAAACATATGAATTATTTTCCTGGATAGATTTTAAATGTTTGTGTATGATATATTTTTCTTTATATTTTAATCCGTGTAACTATAAATTTGCATTAACAATTCTTGTAATTAACATTTCAATGATCTTTCATGAAATACGTGCTTAGATACTCGTATTTCCTAAGAAATCACTAGTAAAAATATTCAAAATTTAATTTTTGTATTTTATTTGTTTTAGTCTAAGCTTATTCATATTTATTTTCTTTTGTTATGCATTTATTTTGTAAATAATATACTTCGGACTAGTGAAATAACAGTAAAAATTTACGTTCTTTCTAAACACTTTTTTATAGCTTATCAGCAGTTGTTTAAATACAAAGTGATTTTTTCCAATAAACATATAACAAATGAAAGAACTGCATTATATTTTAGTATTTATATGGTACCATTTGGTCCGCATTCATAATGCTTTCGTTTATTTATACAGTCGAGCAGATGTTATGTGACACATCCTTTTCGTTTCTAAAATATAACCTTCTGTCTCATTTTTGATAAAACTTCCATTAAATATCCATCTATCTTTTATTATGAATCAATACGACAGTTTACTGTAAAAAAGTTTTTAAAACACAGTGTAGTTAGTAAAATGTCATACGGATCAAAATAATATATCACTCTAATAAATTTTTCATAATTCAGTATTGCGTACTATAATTTGCTGACTATATTAAATAAATAGTCCAGAAGAAGTAAATTTCCTGAATTACAAAAGATAATATTTTTATATAAATAACGCATATTGATGCCATTGTTTAGATGAAGACGAGTATGTAGGTGTCAAGAAAAATTATTCTACGTCATATTAAATTTTTGAATATTATATATATATATATATATATATATATATATATATATATATATATATATATATATATATATATATATATATATATATATATATATATATATATATATATATATATATATATATATATATATATATTTATTTATTTATTTATTTATCTATATATATATATATAAAGCATGATTATAAATATATAGGTAAAAATTGAAAGATACAAGAATAGATATAAAATCCTTATGCTTAGCATTACATTCAGCGCAAAAGCAGCTTAAATAGAATTAATAAAGTATAATTAATTGTAAATTTTTATAACATTAATCAAAAAATAAATGGAGAATAATATTCAAAAACTAAATGGGAAATAATAAATTGAAAATATGGAATATAGTAAACAGATGGAAAATATGTTCAATAGATAGTTTAAAATTTCAAGGAAACATAGAATAAAAGGAAAATGGAACGAAGTACAATTGGGTTCCTTAAAACTACAGTTTTGAGCCAATGCAGAAAACCCATACTTTGTGCCAATGTGGTTAACACCTCCAGAAGAAGCTGTCTAAGTTTGTACTTCGTTCCACTTTCCTTTTACTCTATATTTCTTTGAAATTTTAAACTATCTATTGAACGTATTTTCCATCTGTTTACTATATTTCATATTTTCAATGTATTATTCCCCATTTAATATTTGATTATTTTTCTCCATTTGGTTTTTAATTAATTTTATAAAAATTTACTCTATTCAACATTTCATTAAAAAATCATATTTTTGTTTTCAAAAATAAATACTTTATGAGCATTTAAGATAGATGTTTGTGTATGTGTGAAATAATTTATGCACTGATTCTGTGCAATTATGATTTTGTGGCACTTTTGATTTGGTGAATTTATGGGAGGAATTTTTACTCTTCTCTTACAGCCTGGATTTTGTACCACACCAGAACGATCGGGAATATTAAGAGTGTTTTGACAACACGTTTTGGCTTATAAATCAAAGCAAAATAATTTAAAAAATTTTGTTTTAACTATGCAATATGAATAGAAATTTCATGAAGAAAATTCAAATAAGAATATACATTTTTATAAAAATAATATTAATAATTTTATTTGTGCTTTATTAATAATCAGGATTTTATTAGTTATTTATATGTAGAAAATATATCAAACTACAACATAGAAACAAACGTCTTTTTGGTAACTATTAAGTTAACTTGGCTACATTTGTAAACTTCAAAAACTTTTTAAAGTACACCAAAAGATACGACATAAATATCTAATTTGATTTCTGAATCTTTTAGAAAAATTCTGTGAAAAAACTTTAAACTTTGAATTATTTTTAAAGTATTTTTCATTAAAAGTATTTAAAACCATTATTAGTAGTAAATAAATTTACAAAAATGCGTGTACATTTTTCCAAATTAGTTCAAATGCATCAAAAATGCGTGTACATTATACAAAATTATTTCGTGCTGCCATCTAGTTCAAAGAGTGAAACATAAAAATTACGTAAAAATGCTGCAAATATTTTTATTTTTACTACAAATAAATAAATAAATATTAAATTCAGAATTATTTTTTAAAATAATTAGGTTTGTAAGTGATGTAAGAAATAAAAACTTATATTTGAAGCATATATAAAATAAATTCTATTTATAGTAAAATTGAAATATTTTAAGAAATGTCTAAATTGAAAGACCTGTTCATTAATGAAATAAAATGATCATAAATATTTATATTAAATTATTACTTTTGAAATAAATAATAATTCTATTTCCAGTTCACTATATTTTTTTCAACTTCATTATTTTATAGTTTCGCTAGAATATATTACGAATTCATTTGATTTTGTTTCATTTTATTTTATTTATGAAACTTCTCTTGAAACAAAAATCTTCTAATACTTATTAAACTAAAATTTAAAAAATATATGGTTTATCAAAGGTCCTAAAAGAATGTATAATTTAAATATACTAGTAATGAAATTTGTTTTATTGAATTAATTTCACTAATATATTTTCATGTAATAAACATTTTTGCTTAGACTTCTAATATTAGAGAAATTATTATATCTAAACATAAACAGAGGAATTTTATAAGATTTCCTTGTATGAATTAATAAACTGCTTAAATTATTAAAATAGTTTTTTAAGATTCAGGTAAAATTTTGGAAAAGAATTACTTATATGTATTTGCATATATTACTATTTTTTATAAGTTTTTATTTCTTCATTTATTCATTTAGCTTTCAAAACTTTTTGATAATTTTTAATGAACTAAATCATGAAAAAAGTACAAAATATTGGATCATGAAAAGGCTCATTTTTAGACATATTATGGTTATAAGCAGTGAGATATTATAACTAAATTAATATCAGTTCAGACTGATATAAGAACTGTTGAAAAGAGCTCAAAAATGTGTGCTTTTAATATTCTATACTTTTATTTTTCAAACTTCTATTTTCGATACATATTATGTTTAAAAAACTTTTGTTTCTCAGTTTATACTACCAGTTATGCCTTTATTATGTAATACAGATCCATAAACAATGTATTATATAGTTGTTTTCCAAAATCACAATAAACTATTCGAAAAAATACAATTATAAATATTTTAATCAATTTCCATGTATTGTTGGATGTATTGTATGTAAAGTAAAGATTGAGAAATCACAGGAAATCAAGTATTTTTAATAGAATGAAAAAATAAGCTAAAGAAAGGAATATATAAAAATAAATAATCAAAAACTACATATCTTCATTTAAATCATTTAAAAAACATGATCACAAAGTATTTATAATTCTGTCCCTATCCAATATTCTTATTTCATTTTCTTTTACAGTTTTACGAGCATAGCTACACTGAAAGTTATTACATGAATTTTTTCTTAAATATTTATTTTCCTTTAATTATCAGAATATTAATATGTATCATGCAAATCGAAATTAAAATATTTTTCCATTTATAACTTATACCATTCCTTCCAAATTAAATTCATTCTATATCAGCACAGATTTTCTTCCTCTCCTATAAAAATGTAAATTGTTTGATGAGTTAAAATATATAAACAAGAATAATCACTTAAGACAGCAGCATACTGAGTAAACAACATTTTTCATTAAAATTTGTATTTGTTTAATCCTTTTTCGACATTAATAAAAATAACTATAAAAGTATAAAAAGTACTATGAAATAAAACTGCTTAAATGAATTGCAAAAAATAATAAAACATTTGATTTCATGATTGTTCAGCATTTACTAAAATTCCAAAAACCAGTAAAATATAATACCTAAACTGAAATGAATTCACAAAACAGTTTCTCATTCAGATAGTTTTTATATGCAATAAATGTCAAAAGCAAGAATGTATATTTTATGTATCTCAGAATAAGCATTAAAATTTATAGTGTCCAATGACACTTGAACGATTTGAGGAGCTTGATAAAGCTAAAGCGCTGAGAAAAAAATTGAGAATTGTGTATTGCATTTAGCATATTTAACTTCCGTATTGAAGATGATCTCTAAGATAATGAGGGGTGTTACTAGAGAAACGGTAAACAAATTTTTTGATGTGTTATTGATAAAAATAGTTATTTAAAATTTATTGTATTTAGTATATTTAAATCTAATTATTTATCTTATCTAATTATATATATGGAAGCAATTATTTTCATATAGAATTTCAAATTAAGTAATATTTTTTAAAAATTTAAAATATAATCATTATCTAGAATACGATTGCAAAAATTCTAGAATAAGCAGTTTATATATTTTTAATTTTTAAATAAATATAAGAAAACTGGATTGAGCTGAACTTTAAACTTTGTCGCCGTTTTTCTTCAATAAATAATATAGTTAAGCGTAAAATCGTATTAATACAATGAAATTTATGAAGGATATACATGTGTTTATGAACACCGTGTACTTATAAAAATTTTATATATCATTTTTATGAAATTTGTATTAAATAATTTACAGAATCACTATTTTTTTATTTATTTCATTTATAATAATTATCCTATTTATTTATATTTGGTATCATTTTCATGCTTGAAATAAAATTGGAGATTTTTCTGGGGTAATTTATGCATTAAATAATTTTTATGGTAGAATTTTCGAAATATCGGGTTTATTCTTTTATACGTTTAATACTTTTTACATGTTTGTTTACTGATTTCATGTTACTCTTTAATGCACACTTATTTTTAGCCTGAAAGGGGTATTTTATTTGAAGTATGAAAAAATAAAAACTAAAATTAGATTCAGTTGAGAAACAATCACGTTGAATGGTTGTTGATGATTTTATTTAGTTTCTATAGTATAATAAATCCTAAGTTATATTTTTAATATACTTTTATATTCAATGCATAGATAAATAGTGAAATATATATATATATATATATATATATATATATATATATATATATATATATATTATATATATATACATATATATTATATATATATATATATATATATATATATGTATTTATATATGTATATATATATATATATATATATATATATATATATATATATATATATATATATATATATATATATATATATATATATATAATATATATATATATGTACTGTAAATTAAACTATACTATTACTGTAAATTAAATGGATGCAAGACAAACACACACACTGAAGTACTATATACAGTTCTTCAGTAAAATATATATTATACAATATAAATTATACAGTGAAATTATAAACATTTCAGAGAAATTAACTAGAAATTAATGTTATCATACAAATTACAGTATCAAACTAATTTGTGTAGAATATTTATAAAAGTTATTTTTTTCAATCAATAAAATAAGTAGATTTTCACGGTATCTGATAAGTTCATCTGAAGTAATCCCGTAGACGAATAAATTAGAGCCCATGCTTTGCATAATATCCCTTTTTGTGACTCTAAACTCCGTTGAATGCATATACTATACAGTTATAGCAAGTATATTATGAAAATATCATTTAATAAAGTTGTTATTAGTATTTCAAATAAATTCCATTATCCTAGAAATGTGTAACATTTTCAGTGCTATCTAAGAATGTCATTTCTTTAAATGAAAGTATAGATTGTTTTTATTTTCCTTTTATTCTAGATTATGTGGATTATTCATATATGTGTCGCATTCACGTTATCAAGACCCCCACCTCCATTTGCTGGCAGACCTTATCTAGTAGAATACTTTGATCCTTCTTCAAATGATCTAGACACTCCCTTATGATTTTTGACCACAAGAAAAATCAAATTTATTATTATTACTTCTTATCCTTTATTGTAAATATTTGTTAACAATGTTTTAAATATTTGTTTAAAATGGATATCAGATACTTTGTATATATTCATTAATATAGTAATAATAATCAGAATGTGTTGTATCTAAAATCTATCAGTATCGAAATTATTTCAATTTAAAAAAACGTCTAACAATCCATTATGAAAAATCCTCAATTTTAGAAAAAGGAAAACTTAGTGAACAATAATTCCTATTGTGCATATGATATGAAAGTTTGGCAAAATACAAAGAATTATGATACATTAAAAGTTATACAGGAAAAATTTAAAGAAAATATATTAATATGTTGATTATTACTCATGCACGCGCGCTGTTATTTATTTTCCATCTGTTAACAATTTGGAAAAAATTTTTATATAGAATTTAAATTTTTAATCTTTTATATATATTTTTAATAGAAAACAAATAATAGCATATTCGAAATGTTTTAAAAGAAAAAAATGTTATAAATGAGAATAAATTAAAATTTATTAATAAACTTCAATTATTATATTCAGTTGAAACATTCTGTAAAATATTTACTGAAAAATTAAATTCAAATGTATATTTACTTTAAGTTGTTTTCTGTGGGATAAATTTTTTTAGTAAAAGTTTCTTAAGATAAAAAAAATAAAATTCGCGTGAAATTAGGTTTTATTTTGCCAAATATACACACAAAATCTAATTCCTAAATAATGCAGATGCAAATAATGTTAGTCATTATTGTATTTCTTTTTATCTAGTAGTAGTTGTATAGTTCCAGAAAAAATATTATACATCTTTATATATTTTATAGTTTACATATTTTGTGCATTTAATATACGATGACTATCGATAAGCAATTATTACAATGCAATTTATCAATCAATAGTTGGTTATGTGATAAATTTGGATAAAATAAGTATGAAATATTAGAAATAATTTTTTCTGATTCACATTTTTATTTGAAATATCCAGTTGATAAAATAGTTTAAGAATGTAACAAGGAATTTCTTTAAAATTTTGATTTTTATGCATGAATGAAGCTGAGGGAAAACATTCATATTAATTCTTTCAGCCAAATATTTAATATAAACGTAAAAAATATTTTTAATGATAGAAAAATATAATTATCTCAATTCAAATGAAAAGTTTCTACCTTTATAAGTAATTTATTCAAACTTTAAAAGATATCAGAAAAATAAAGAATGTAGAAAAAATATTTTTAAATATGAAGAATGCAGAAAAAAAATTTTTTTTAAATATGAAGAACGCACCAAAATTTTTTTAAATATAAAGAATGCAGTAAAAAATATTTTTGGAAAAGTGTTTTAAAATACGATGGTAATAATATAATTTCCGATCAAATATCAGGAAAAATTTATTTTCCAATATATATATATATATATATATATATATATATATATATATATATATATATATATATATATATATATATATATATATATATATATATATATATATATATATATATATATATATATATGTTATATTCAAAATTAATAAGTAGCAATTTCTGGCCTTGTTGTGGCAAAGGGCTCGTCACACAAATGCCCGCAGTAGGAAAAAATATTTAAAATTAAATAATTATTTTAATAAATTTTAAAATTCAATCAGACAACTGGAATGTTGTAAAAAAATTCATAATTATAGAAAATATCTGCGATTCAATTAGAAAGACTTTACAATATTTTCTTTCTTTCTGTTTTAGACATCCTAAAATATAAAAAAACTTCAAATTATTTATGACTTTCAGCTTATATTTATAGCAGAATAATTTTCTTATCTTTAATATATTTTTTAAGAATGTACCTAAATTATTTTTTTAATTACACATTTATCAATTGGGTTTAGATTAATCTTTTCTTCAAATTAATGTAATCAATATCGCAATATTAATATTTCTTTAAAATCCCTTTTTAACACGTTGCGATTGTAAATGCTATGTATGAATAATCCTGGAAAGCCGTTCACTTAAAATTTTGCAGATTGTAGTACCACTTCTTAAAATCTATTCATTGAATCATATAATTTTCTGCAAACAGGATTTAATAATGATTCAAAAATTGAAGTGATTCAATGTTTTGAAAAGTACATATAAAAAAAAATCTAAATCTTTCCTTTTAAAAATAAAAATAATAATTATAAAGCCACACAATGATCCAGTTCTTTGAAAAAGTATTTTACGTTCAAATGAAAAATGATTCCGTGTAGTTTTCAAGTTTCTTAATGTGTTGTTAAGTTTAAAATTAGAAGGATAACTTATTACTGAGGGAAATTAACAGGTAGGACAAACGCATTATCTTGTCAGATATTTTATAAATATTTATAAGACTCACTAATCTTGTTTACTGTTTCATAAGAAATATTAAAATTAATTTAAATCCTCATAATTTTTACTCTCGAAGTTATATCAAGGAAATTGGAAACTAACATATAATTTTTTAAAGCTTGCAGAAGTATGAAGAATGATAATCTAGCTTAAGGGTTCATGATGCATTCATGAAACTTAAAATGAGGTAATATTTTGTTAGAAAAGATTTCAAGAAAATTTATTAGTAAGTGTACTCAATTATTTACATATGAGGAAATGATTCCAAAAGAAAGATAAGAGAACATTTCCCATGTTTTTATCTGTAATTAAAAATATTTCAGAAAATTCGTAAAACATCGAACCACAGAAATGGTATGAAACTTTTATCGTTAGAATTAAGTGTTTATAACATAAGGATACATAAAAATAAAAACTTATGCTTGGGCTTGCATGCACTTATCTGCTACTAAAAATATTTCAGAAAATTTACAAAATACAAAACAGCAGAAATAATGTGAAACTTTTATCATCAGTTTTTCATAATCTTAAGACACTCAAACTAAAAAAATAACTCATTAGTTAGTAGTTGCTTCGATTTTATCTCCTTCCCAATTAACGCTTTCCTATTATTGATATTTTAAAGGAAATCAAATTATATATAAGTGTATAATAAAATAAAATAGAAATATAATAATATATGAAATGAAAATATGAATGTAAATATAAACGTGTACTAGAAAACATATTTTATTATAAAAATTTGAGGGAGTGCCCTTTTCAATAAATTTTAAAAATATGTTGAAAATGCTGTTATATTTTTATCACTTAAATTTCAAAAGCATCTGTGGAATACTATGCAACTGTGAATGTGTTAGATAATTTTATTAATTGTTTTATAAACATTATAGGAAACACGTAACTTTTTTATACATTATATACAAATAACATATGTTTTATTTCCTTTTCTTGTATCGAATTATATTCATTTAAATCATATAAATAAACAACATTTTTTATTTAGAGAAATGAAAAGTAAGAGGAAGAATACATAATCACATATCATTTTTAATGAATAGTTGCTTTGTCATTATTCATCTTCTCATAACATGGTAAACATAAATATTACTGAAAATAATGTTCTTCCTGTATTATATTCAAAATGTCACTGAATGATTAACAAAAAATACACAAAATAGTGAAGACAGTGGTATTTTAAACCAAGAACATATAAATAAATTTTTATTAGAATCCGTTAGCGTAGAGTGCATTCCCAAAAACCACGAAAGTCCTGTTTGGGGTGACATAATACTTCTACGAAAATATCCTTATAAATTGAAATTTATACGTGAAGTTTGATTTGAGAAAAGTACTTCGGAAAAAAAATTCTTCTTAACAAGCCTTTTCAGGAATATCTTTGAAAGGAAATCTGAAATTATCAAAGGACAAGACATCCTATAAGAATAGAGATCATTCATAAAGTTTCAGTATAATAACTTAAATCTATAGTCTCGTCTTAAGTGTAAACAAATTAGAAGAAGTTGACTAAAATTTTTTATATATATATATATATATATATATATATATATATATATATATATATATATATATATATATATATATATATATATATATATATATATATATATATATATATATATATATATATATATATATATATATATATATATATACTACTGGCCATTAAAATTGCTACACCTGGAGAGCGGCACACCACACACATGAAATTTGCATGACAGGTAGAACTTGCTGTGATATGCAAATGATTAGATTTTCAGCGCATTCATACAAAGCAGGCTACAGTAGGGACATCTACAATGTGTATAAAACCAGAGATTTGACAGCAGTTTTCTCATACTCAATACCCGTTTCAACGTTGTTTTCGGCAAAGAAAGTTGTCGTAATGCCTTGTGTAAGAAGAGAATTGCCTATCAGCTAGGGTCTGACTTTGATCGAGAAAGGATTATAACCTACCGGGATTGCGGTTTATCGTACCGCAATATTGCTGCACGCGTCGGTCGAGACCCCATCACTGTTAGTAGAATATGGAATCGATGGGTTCAGGACAATCATACGGCACGTCATGTAGGATCTCAGCGACTCCCCATCACTAACAGCAGAGAAGACAGACATCTTATCCGCATGGTCACAAGGGATCGTACAGCCACGTCACTTTCCCTGAGTCGAGAAATGGAGTCATTTGGAAGGCAACAAGTTTCTGCTCGAACAGTTCGATGACGTATGCAACAGTATGGATTGTCTGCACGGTGACCATGGCTTCGGCTACCATTGACGCTGCGTCACAGACAGGAACGCCTTCAATGGTGTGATCAGCGACGAACCTGGACGCGGGAATGGCATCACGTCATTTTTACAGATGAATCTCGGTTCTGTATACAGGACCATGATGGCCGCATCCGTGTTTGGAGGCATCGTGGAGAACGCGAATTGCCAGCTTGCATTGGACATCGCCATACTGGCCCATCTGCTGGAGTGATGGTTTGGGGTTCCATTGAATACACGTCTCGATCACCTCTTGTTCGCACTACCGGTACTTTGAACAGCAACCGTTACATTCCCGATGTGTTAAGGCCCGTGGCTCTGCCTCTCTTCGAGGCCTCCCTAATGCTTTGTTTCAACAGGATAATGCACGAGTGCATGTTGCCCGTACTGTTCTGAACTTCCTTGATACAGAACAGGTTCGACTGTTACCCTGGCCAGCACGTTCTCCTGATCTGTCCCCAATTGAGAACGTGTGGTCAATGGTTGCCGATCGATTGGCACGTCATCACTCACTATCCACTACTGTCGATGAACTGTGACATAGTGTTGAAGCTGCATGGACTGAGATCTCCGTACATGCCATACAATCTCTGTTTGACTCCATTGCCTAGGCAGATAAATGCTGTTATTGCAGCCAGAGGTGGCTGCTCTGTGAACTGATTTCTCAAGATCTATACATCTTAATTTCCTGTAAATCTAATCACCTGTTCTTTCCACTATAATGTATGTGTGTGTCTAATAAATATCGTTCTGTTATTTGCATTCCTTCTTGGTGTAGCAATTTTAATGCCCAGTAGTGTATATATATATATATATATATATATATATATATATATATATATATATATATATATATATATATATATATATATATATATATATATATATATATATATATATATATATATATATATATATATATATATATATATATATATATATATATATATATATATATATATAATATTAATAGTAATTACTTAGAAAATATTTATGATAAATATCCTTTTACAAAGTTTTAACTAAAATATGGAAGTAATAGATTTGTTAACTTCATACCATAAATTTGCTTAAGAGTTTAACTGTAATTTCCTATGAATTACCATGAATAAATAATTCCTTTGAATAAATGGTTAAGCAAAGTATTTTAATATCTATTAAATTTAAAATATATAATTGATATGAAGTACTGTATACTGTGTAGTATTTATAATTTTTAAAATTCTCTTTTAATTAAATTGAAACATCAATATATTTATCATTCATCAGTTAATTTAATTTGAGTTTTAAAAAAATAGAAGGAATTATTAAATTTTGATTAATAAATTAATAATTTTTTCTAACACTAAGCATATGAATAAATTCTAAAATAAAATATGAAGAAAATATTCAAAGTGTATTTTATAGCTTTATTTAAAGGTGTGCAAATACAAAAATATTTACTCAGTCTTCCACGGATACGACATGGTAAAAATATAGAAAAAATGTTAATAGAATGTTATAAAAAATTAACATTTATGTAGGTTAAACATAGAGCCAAAATTTTAAAATCGCTTACTGATTATGATTAACTTTTGCACTAATATAAAAAATAATCTCCATCCCATGATTATTTAAAATGTACTTTTCAGGATTCAGGCGTTATTATTTTTTATTTTTCAAATAAATTTAAAGTTAAGGAGATCTAAAACCTTTTTCTCAAATAAGTCTAAAATATATTACAAAAAATATGGACAAAAATATAAACCTGAATTCATAATGAATCAATGAACACTATTTTATAGCCTTCCTGCTTTCCGTTTATTTGTTATATGAATAAATGTTTGTTATATGATTTGTTTTAGTTTGACATACAAGACAATTATTTGCTAGTATTAAATTAATTTCAATACCCTTTTTAGAACTTTTTTCTACATGTAATTTTAATATTTGAGCTTATGATGTCACCAATAATACATTTAAATAGATATGTAGCTCTCTATTAACTTATACGCTTATGATGTCACCAATAATACATTTAAATAGATATGTAGCTCTCTATTAACTTATACGTAATATAAACTTTGAACCTAGTTATTTATTAATATTTTTCTACATGCACAGAATTTCATTCATTATTAATTCAAGAAAACTTATATTCATTATTAATTATTAATTTAAGAACTCAAAACCAGTTTCGAATTTATGCTATTATTTTACTTGCTATAAATAAATCAATATTGTAAAAATATACAAATTAATTTAAATGAATGCATAAATTAATACATGAATTAAAAGATAAATATATTAAAAAAATACATTAATTGAAAAAATAATTAATTAATTAAAATGGACACTATTGCGATATAGTTAATTCAAAATTTGTAATTTTTAAGAAGATATTTTAGATATTTTTAAATCCTTTTTGTGAAATAAAAATATTTCATTGTCCTCTTATATATAATTAAATTTTAACTTATGAAAGATAGTAATACTAACCAAACCTATACGACTTAATTTTACCAAACTTTAGGTTTTCCTACAAAAGGCTCTGGAGGCTCAGAAAGAGTAAATGCTGCAATGGACAAAGCAATGACAACCAAAACCTAAAACAAATCCAATTGAATGCAATAAAAATTTATTTAAGTTATATAATAAATGCAAAAGAACAATGAAAAGTACAGTATTGATAAAACTAAAATGATAAAAATGCATATTATTGATATTACAATAATCCTAATTTAAAATATATTTTAATTAATATTTCTAATATTGAAATTTATCATGCTTTTACAAGAATTAAAAACAAATTTATATAAAATTTCTTATATCTTTTCTCATGGAAAATATTATACATTAATGAATATGAATTCGTCAAAAGTGAATAGAGAATCATAATAAAATAGAAATGGCATAGAATATAAGGTAGCTGTTATATTATGCTTCAATAAATAATCATTTATTGCATAACTCTTTTTAAGAAATTGTGAAAATTTAACTTAAAATCAACATTTCATTAATGTTTTTAATGAATCACAATTATGTAATCAAAAAAGAAAAATAAATAAATTAGTCATCATAAAATAAAATATTTTTAAGAAAATAATACTGTAGAGATATCGTTCTATCAATTATGCCTAGAATTAGATGATAAAATATTTTGTACATAAGTGAACACTGCATTTGGTTTCGCATTATTTTACTCTGTTGTATAAACCACTTGGTAAAGTAATGTATCTGTTACATAATCGAATGCTAATTGATTAAGATATAAATTTATATTGAGAATACAAATAACCTTTAAAATAGCAATTTGCATCCAATATTTATAAAATTATTTTATTTAATAATTTATGTAATTAAAAAATAATTATCAGATGGTAAATGTTTTGGAGGAATATAAATAAATGTTATGATGATAAATAATAAGGAAATATATTCAAATGTATAATATCAGCTACAAAATAGGAGACTATTTTTTGTGTATTTCGAGAAATATCTTTCCTTTGTATAAAGAAGTTGACTTGGGATAAATTTTTTGCGGAAGAAGATATTTTATAAAATTATAAAAATTATTTCATTTCAGTTCAAAATTTTGGATCAAAATTATTGTGTGGATGGTTTTTTCATTATTGCTATATTTATTTTTTCCTTATTATAAAAAGGGAAATCCTTTATGTAATTTAATGAGAATATTTCCAATTTATTTATTATATATTTCTAGTCAAAACGAATACTTCAGATAAAGGTGAATTAGTGTTTTGAAATTTCAAAGATTTATAGTCCAATGCGTGCAGAATAATTTCATTAAATAGCAAGGTATTCCAAATACATTACTTCTGCAAGATCTAGAAAAAAAAAACGCTCAATTATGTCAGACATGCCACATATTATAAGATGAAGCAAGTATCTTGTAATATTATCTTTGGCTAGAATAATATCAAGCAGTTTTCATAATAGTCATATTATTGGCAAAAAGAATTAGTAAGTTTCATTTTGTACTGTTTGTAAAATTAAAGGGTAACATTTTGGTTCATTTTTTGTTTCAGTGAATTCAATTTCAATTGAATATTTCCATAAAATTCAATATATATATATATATATACAGGGTGATCCAAAAGTCAGGACGAAATTTAAAAATGAATAATTTGAAAACGAATCACAATACAAAGATGCGGTTTTCACCAAACGGATGGAAAAGAAACCGGGTTTTGTGTGGCAATGTAAAAAAAAATAGTTCTGTTGGCGACCAACGGGATTTCTGATGTAGGATTATGAAAAGCAACAAACGATATAAAAAGAAGCAACTGCAGCAGGTAATGGTAGTCGAAGCTGGTATGCATCGCAATGCTGTCCATAGTTGAGAAAGCCCTCTTAGTTCAACTGTTTTATAAGAATTTGGAAAGTGCCATTGCGGCATTGCGAGCATATCGCTGCATGAAGGGTATGCGAGATAGCAAAGGACCAATAACGTCTTCTGCATTCAACAAAATTGTGAAAAAATTTGAAGCTACGGGTTCTTTGGCATCACGTCAAAGAAGTTGACGTTCCTCAACTGCAGCTCCTGTTGCCACGACAGTGGAGCAGACGGTGCAAGCCATGTCCGCGGTTGCTGCACATGGGGAGTGCAGTGCTCGAGAAGTTTCGAGGCAGACAGGAGTGTCGTAAGGAAGTGTCTGGAGAGCGTTGCTATTAACTTTGCAAAGGTATCCCTACAAGTTGCAACATAACTAAAAACTGAAACCTCCTGACTTCGACTCTCGCCGACATTTTGCGAATTTGGTCTTCAATAAGATGGAAGAGCAGCACTACTGGCTTCATACTATGCTTTGGACAGATGAAGCACATTTCACACTCTCTGGCGCTGTTAACACCCACAATTGTCGAGTGTGGACCTCAGAAAATCCACATGCATTTGTTGAGGTACCCTTGCAACAGCCTAAAGTGACAGTCTGGTGTGGCTTCACTGCTGATTTCATAATTAGTCCATTTTTTTCGAGGAAGTCACACAGACAGGTTTCCAAACAGTTTCTGTCACCTGTAAGTGATATCTAGCAATGTTACAGAATAACATTATTCCTGAACTGCAAGCGCGACAGGCACTCCAAACAGTCACCTTTATACAAGATGGAGCACCACCTCATATTGCTCTGCCTGTGCAACCCCTGCTACGCTCAACATTTGGGGAGGATCGTATTATCAGTCACTACTTTAATCACGCATATCCTCCAAGATCTCCCGATCTCACACCCTGTGACTTTTGGCTGTGGGGCTTCTTGAAGTCAAAAGTGTACAGCGACCAACCGGCATCACTAGCGGCACTGAAAGATGCCATCCGCCAAAATGTGTCTGCCATAACGCAAGAAATGCTACTAAATTTTGTGAATGGTGTGGTGACTCGTCTCACAGCTTTACTTTTGAATGATGGACAGCACATTTAACATTTACTGTAGTAAGTACTAATTAACCGTAATTAATCAGACTTCATTAATCATTGTTTCATTTGTAAAACATCTTTTGTTGCAAAAAACACTATAGCGCCATCTGTTGGTCGCGAACAGAACTATTTTTTTATTGCCACACAAAACCCGGTTTTTTCTATCCGTTTGGTGCAGACCGCATCTTTGTATCGTGATTCGTTTTCGAATTATTCATTTTTAAAATTCGTCCTGACTATATATATATATATATATATATATATATATATATATATATATATATATATATATATATATATATATATATATATATATATATATATATATATATATATATATATATATATATTGCAATAAATATTATATATTGCATTTCCTTTTCTAAACTAACCACACAAGCATATTTATGCTTTTAAATACTTTATATAATATGTAATAAATAATGCTTCCGATATACCATTTTATCAGTTTGAAAGAACTTCCATTTGATTTCATCCTTATCTACATCTATATGTAGAAAGATTTTCAACACCATTACTTGTTTAATATGTCCTAAATGAGCAAAGGCAAAGATCAAAATAGTGCATGCATGCTAAAATCTGCAGCCTTCCTCTTCCCTTTTGATTATGTTGTTTATATTTTTGGTTTTGATAGAGTGTCCTCAGAGAGACAGCACATAGGAGGTGTGTTTATGGCGATGTTTGCCGATGATATAGTCGTGTTTGCTACTTTAAAAATTATATTAAAAATAAAAACTTATTGTCATCAATAAATTGAATTAATATAAAATGAAACTATTATCAATTGCTTTGCCTCTACATGACGCTACAGTCTCTATTTTATGTGCAAATTTTTTTTCAC
Source organism: Latrodectus hesperus (assembly GCA_037975125.1). Classification (NCBI taxonomy): domain Eukaryota; kingdom Metazoa; phylum Arthropoda; class Arachnida; order Araneae; family Theridiidae; genus Latrodectus; species Latrodectus hesperus. Next base: position 32,526,903 of record CM075850.1, read on the forward strand.
TTTCTAAAAGCGAAAAGTATTTTGAATTAAAAATTGCAAATGATTTGAGTGTATCTCTTTTTATTTTAACCTATTTATTTTTTAGTTTTGAAAACGCATTTCATAGGATTATGAATGGCAACAGTAATAAAATAATTTCTTCTACCGAAGCAATCATTTGTGAAATGTACTTCGACATAATTTATTTTCACTAGAGATACAAGATCGTTATTGCTGGCTTCAGCAAGACAGCCAATTTGCACACAGCAAACCTAACAAGGAAAGTGCTTAAGGAATTATTTGATGACTATTTAGTTTCATTAAGATTCTAGCATGAAGGTCATTGGATCACATACCTTAGGATGTATTTGTGGAATCATCTTAAGCATATGGCTTTTATTAAAACTTTACAAACATTGATATTTTAAAGCAGAATATAACTAGAGAATACAGCCAATAACACCAACCATGTTGCGAAGGGGGTCAGGAAAACTTACGTGTTTACGTTTGCGTTCAAAATGGGGCGACAAACATTTTTAACATTTAATGTAAAGAATGGTGATATAAGAAATTGGAATTAATTATTCTTTTTAAAAATAAAATTACCATAAGATTAAAATTGTTGATCTGTGCTTTTGTTCACACATGAAGTTGTAACCCCCCAACAGTAGTGGAAATTGTCTCCCACATTTAAACAGTGATCTAACTATTATACTTTAGTGTTAAAATAGATGAGAGACATATGCATCATATTGGAAAAGAATAAGAAAAGCAATGATTACTTTTATAAATTGATCATTTATCATTTAGAAATATATTCTCATATTATTAAAATATATTAAATAAATTTTTACATATTTTAATAAAATAGGGACATTTCTGCATCGTGAAAAATTATGAAAGAATGTTACCAAAATAAACTCATTAATTTTATTATAAATTTCAAAGATACATTTTTTAAATAAATTATTGGAGAAATAGCCAAAAATTTAAATTTAAAATAATATGAATTGAGACAGATATATAAAAAAATTAGTTACCAACAATAGAGCTGACATATCTCAGAATTTTCTGAATAATTCGCAAGATGAGCTGGTGTGCTTAGGAGAAGATTGAGAGCTAGCCAAGACTTCTTAGTACTTTAAACTAATTCGTTTCCATGTTGTATATGTTCCTAGTTGTAAATGCTTTCTAATCTTTATTGCAATCAATCAATAAATTCTATTTTTCTAAAATATTGCAAGGGAAACTACATTTCTGGAGTACATTTACTAACTATGCAGCTAAATAAATATGAAAAAAAAAACATTTTCTTATGTCACTCGCGTTATTCTATTTCTGAAAAAAAGTAAACATTTAAAAATGTCGTCAATGTTTTTGTTTCATATCCAAAACTCATCAAGTTTTCACTAGTAAAATAGTAATGAAGTAAAATTACATAAGTGAATAAACAGCTTCCATCACAAAAAGTGTATTTTGCTGACTAAAGAGGAAATGTTTGGAGTAAATTTTAACAACATTCAAGGTTCATTGGTAAACAGTATAATAAATGTCAGCAACCAGTATTTGTTGACATTTATTTTGAATAATATAAATCAGTGGCCAGTAAAATATCATTAATGTAAAAAATAAGAATAAACATGGATATTATTAATTTAAAAAGTATTTCACTGTGAAAAATTCCACTTTGAAATTTTATATCTAATTTTATTTGTAAACTTTGAAATTTAATGAATGGTAATTTGTGTAAAAGGCTTGCATAGGCTTGCAAAAATTATATTTATGTATATAATATACAATGCTTGAAGAAGCATTGTATATTACATATATAAATATAATTTTTAACTTAAAATTTCATAAAACAATGTTATCTTCAACACTTCAGAAAGGAATTTGAATTCTTTGTTAGGGTGATTTTGAACTACTTGTAAAACTTATGATTATTTTCATAACTGAGAATAAGGGGTCAAAATTAAATTCAAGAAATTTTAAACGTTAAAATTACAAAACCATGTATCAATTATTTCTTATTTCAAAGATTATATCAAAATATAATTAATTTTAAATAACATTTACCCAATAATTTAAAACAGCACTAAAATTGTTTTTAAGGATGTTTTTTGCCTACTAAATTTTAAATAAAATCCCAATACCAAATAAATATTGCAAATTAGGGATTCAGTAAATGCTTAAAAAAAGTCTAAGAATGCTTCATCTTTTTATATGAATAGTGAAAATACAATTGATTTTCCAGGAATCAATGGGAAAAAATGTTTTATTTTTATTGTACATAAAATCTTACATAAAAATAGTCTTACATAAAATCTATTGGTGTAGTTCATATAATATTATAAAATAAAGTTTCTAGTCCTCGATCAAAATATTAGAAATATTATAATATTCAATAAATAGTTCAAAGAAAAGAAAATAAATTTAAAATTAAATCATGACAATGACTATCTGTAATTACTACTTTTTCCTCTTGTAACTTAAGAAGAGTTGAAAGACAAAATATATTGGGTTTGACCTGCATAATACATAAGCTATATTTAATAATGTTTGTATTATTTTTTCTTATTTTATATAATTGTGTGCTTAAACTATCCTAATAAATTATTATCCAAGATAAAAATGTATATCAAAAGAGCAGTAATGGTATTCACACATTAATTATTAAAATATAAAACATAGTAACTATTGCATCTACCTTTTAATTAAATTCATAAACTACAATAGTTAACAAACACTATTATTTTATGTTCAAAATTGATATTTTTCTCTATTTTATATGACTTTTGGTTAACATCAAATATCTTACATCTGAGTGACGGATAATTTTTAATAAATAGAAAATACAAATGAAAATTTCAAATTACATTTTAAATTTGCATTCGGTATTAAATACAAAAAACCATTATAATAAACACTTGAAAATAATGAAGATATACAGAGATTTTTTTGAAATGTAACCAACTGACAACATTAAACAGTAATTGAAGTTTGTAGTTTTGGGGTTATTCTCAAAATTTATAATTTTCGTCTAACATTAAACAAAGTAGAACGGAATTTGATCATTTACCGTCCATGGGACCTTGATTATTTACCTTTGATAATATGTGCTTTCATAAAAAGAGCCTATTTGCAAAATTCTATGTGAATACTTCAAAAAGTTTATTTCAATTTTTATTTTAAAACAAATTAAATGCAATCATTAGCTTTAGAATATGATTCAATACTAAATGCACTCAAGCGTTTCTCTATAGAGAAGGAATTTCTTAAAATATCGAGGAACTTTGAATTTCTTGACTGCCCGTCACAAGTAATGTCACGAGGTTGAAGGGAAAAAAACATTTTTCTCCTAAAACATTTTTTATTATAAAATAAGTACTCTCATTAGCTTAAGAATGTCACTCAATAGAAAATGAGCCCATTAGATTTTATATACACTTGGAATTTCTAAAGATATCGGGGAATATTGAAATTAATGCTCAACGAAATTCAGACGTTACTTCTGTCACTTGGGCACACTTTATATAAAAACACATTTTTCTCCTTATATATATTTTTTATAATACAGTAAACAGTTAAGTTAGATTTAAATTTGCATTCTGTACTAAATACAGAAAACTATTTAATATTCACTTGAAAATAATGAAGACATACAGAGATTTTTGAAATGTAACCAACTGATAACATAAAGAAGTAATTGAAATTTCGAGTTTTGGGGTATTTTTTAAAATATATATTTTTCGTAATACAATAAATGATGTTACTAGCAGTAAATTGTTATAAATTACAACATCCAACCAATCGTTTCTCTGCAGTAACGGAATTTCGTAAGATATCGAGGAATTTTGAATTTAATGATCGTGCAGCACATGTCCTGTCAAAAGTTGCAATAAGAATAAACCCATTTTCCTCCAAAAAAGTATTTTTTATAATAAAATAAGTATCCTCATTAGATGTAGAATGTCATTCAATAGAAAATGAGCCCATTGTTTTTTTTTTACCCAAGGAATTTCTAAAGATATTGGAGAATTTAGAAATTCATGATCGCGTGTCAAAATGTCCTATCACGAGACGGAATAAGAAAAAACACATTTTCCTCCTAAAACATTGTTTTTTAATGAAATAAGTACCCCCATTAGCTTAAGAATGTCATTCCACATAAAATGAGCCCGTTCCCTTTTATATACATTGTGAATTTCTAAAGATATTGGGAAATATTTAAATTAATGTTTATCGGAATCAAAAGTCCCTTCTGTCATTTGGGCGCACTTTATAAAAACACATTTTTCTGCTAATATATATTTTTATAATACAATAAACAGTTAAGTTAGCTTTAACTACGCATTCGTTACTAATTACAGCAAACCATTTTGATATACACTTGACAATAATGAAGATATACAGAGATTTTTTTGAAATGTAACCAACTGATAACATTAAACAGTAATTGAAGTTTGCAGTTTTGGGGGTTTTCTCAAAATTTATATTTTTCGTAATAAAATAAATGAAGTCACTAGAAGTAAATTGTTATTAATTACAACATCCAACCAATCTTTTTCCTATAGAAAAGTAATTTCGTAAGATATCGAGGAAATTTTAATTTCATAATCGCGTGTCACATGTCCTGTCAAAAGGTGCAATAAGAATAAACACATTTTCCTCCTAAAAAGTATTTTTTATAATAAAATCACTACTTTCATTATCTTTAGAACGTCATTAAATAGTAAATGAGCCCATTCGTTTTTATATAGACTGGAAATTTCTTAAAATACTGGGGAATTTTGAAATGAAAGTTTCCGTGAATCAGAAATCACTTGTGTCACTAGGCATAACATACAAAAAGTCACTTTTCTTCAAAAATTTGTTTTTGCTTTTAAAACAATTACTTGGAATAGCTTTAAAAGTTTATTTTATAACACGTATAGTAAACAGTTTTAATATCTAGAAAATATCACTTAAGATATATCAAAATATTTGAAATTCATTGAACCCTTGTTTCATATTAAACAAAGTAGAACGGATTGTGAACATTTACCGTCCATGTTACCTTGATTATTTACTTTTAATAACATATGCTTTCATAAAAAGAGCCTATTTGTAAAATTCTAGGCGAATACTTTAATATGTTTATTTGAAAGAATTAGTTCCTATTTTAGCTCACACATACTCTGTTAACGACCGATGTAAACGTTCGTTTTAGAAATTATGTCCATGGGATTTTTTAAAATACTTTAATTTTTTAAACCAATTAAATGCAATCATTAGCTATAGAAAATGATTCAATACTAAATGCACCCAAGCGTTTCAATTTAGACAGGAATTTCGTAAGATATCGAGTTATTTTGAATTTTTTGATCGCGCGTCACATGTCCTGTCACAAGGCTGAATATGAAAAAACACATTTTCCTCCTAAATCATATTTTTTATAATAAGATATATATTCTCATTAGCTTTAGAATGTCATTCAATAGTAAATGTGCCATTTATTTTTATATACACTGGAAATTTCTAAAGATATTGCGGAATATTGAAATTAATGTTCACTGGAATCAGTAGTCGCTTGTGTCACTTGGGTTCGCTTTATAAAACCTCATTTTTTTCCTAATATATATTTTTTATAATACATTAAGCAGCTAAGTTAGCTTTAAATATTTAAAATATAAAATTCATTGAAGTGCATTTTTAAAACTACTTTAACATTTATGGCAATATAATGTTCTCATTATTTATATTTACTTGACGATAAAGGAAAACAAAGACAATCAATGACCCCAAAAAATCAGAATTTTATAATTTAAGTAAGCTCTTAAGTAAATAAATAAATAAAATAGATATATTTAAACTGTGCACTCATTTTTAAATATTCAAAATAAAATCAATATTTTAATATCGTAAAAAATATCAGTACATTTTTTGAAGTAATTTTAAAGTAATAAAAGTATTTGGGAAAGAAATGTTAATAATAGCTAATAGAATATAATAAGCTATAATCTTGCATTAAAATAGTGATATAATAAGTAATAATCTAACTAAAAGAATAACTTAACTAATATATAATAATGGTTTATGGTGTAACTTAAGATGCTAATTTAGAATTTTTGTTGTTTTTGTGATTGTCTATTTGAGATTTATTAGCAAAATGACAAAAATTTAAATTTTCCAACATTATTCTTGTAATATTTCTATACAAAATCAAGAAGTGTTATAGGCTAAATAGCTCTACAATTTTCTTTTTTATTATATATATACATTAATACTTTTAAAAGGAAGCTAGATATAATTTCTTTATATCAGCTTATCTCTTACTTCAAAGGTACTAAAATAAATAATTGCAGAACACTTTTTTTCATCAAAATCATCATATACTTCCATGTTTTTTGTTTCTAAATTAGTAATATTTTTAGTTTCATGAAAAATATTAAAGATCTAAGTATTTTTGTTTCATTAGATCTTAGATATTTGTCATTCAATTTATTTAAAAGATTGATTGGCTTTATTGAGCACTTTTAAAAAAAGATTACATATAAAAACTGCTTTACACTAAATTAATATTTTTCTTGAATTAAGAATTTTGTATGATGTCAAATTTACATACAGCTTAGAATTTTCTGGAGCAAGGATATCATTCAAAATATCGATAAATATTTAATATCATAGGTATGTATTTACGAGGAATTTCATATTAATCTTACTCCGTGTTTATTATTTGTTTGAATTATCTCCTTTTCTAAGCACTCTTTAATTAAACTTTGATAGATTACGAATCATAAATTACAAAATGAAGAATATCATAAAAAATCAATTAATCATTGAAATATGTCAATAATGTAAAACAGCAATAATGAAGTTTCATTTAATAATAAAATATATATATATATATATATATGTTTATTTTTTTATCTGTAAAGGATATTTTTAGTCCACTAATTAAATATGTCAAACTTCGAAAAAAATAATGCATGTAAATTGTGAATAGTATAGAAATCATCAAATAATTGTATTATATTTTGAAGTTTTCTATGAATACATTTTACTTTTTAGATATTTATTAGGAAATTGTGATCTTAATGAATAGATGGATTCTTTTTTTCGCTTAAATGTCTTTACTTAACACTGATATTTTAAATCTTCTTTTGTATCCAAACGATAGAAAAATTTGAGATTATCTTTTGGGCAATAAAGATGCAAAATTCGTTAATTTAATAGGCTTATATTTTTTATTTGCTTGGCCAATAAATTAGACTTGAATTCAAAATTGAAAACCACTTTTGGATTTTCTTAAATAGTATATCTTTACATTAGGTGCATTTGATGAAGCAACAGTTCAGGCTGTTTCAACAAAGAACAGTAATGTTTAAGTGGATGTTCAAACATTTGTCCTTCTTTTTTACCCGATAAAAATACAGCTTAGCACACAAATAAACATTATTTAACATCCATGACATGTTAAGAAATTTTCATTATTTATTTATTGAAAAATACTTTTATATTCTTGCAATACGTATTAAATTTGAAATGATATTAATTTTCTAATTTAATTACACGGAAAATATAGAAACAGAAATTCATATTTAAATACATGAATTATTAACATACTGTAATGAATATTAAATATATCATAAAACACAATAAAACTGCTATATCAATCAATCATCTTCGAATCAATCATAATGCCACATTTTCGACATCAAAAATATTATAACATTTAGTATAATACAATTAAAAATATTTGAGCATTTCAAACGATGCAGTTATGTAAAGAAAAATCAATTATATTACTGAATTAAAATTAAAGATTCAGTTAAAAAATTTCAGCTATAATTTTTTAATTATTATAAAATGTTTTGCATATTTATATCACTGACATTATTTGCAAAATTTTTGACACTGACGTTGCTTGAAAGTTATTTTACATGCAAGAAACACCCAAAGCTACCGTAAATACATGCAGATTTTTCTGTTTGATAAATCACCTTAAGTATTTAGAATCATAATTTATAAAAAATATTTATTTCGAAATAACAATAAATGAAGAATTTCAAAAAAGTTATACAAATTTAATTATGCAATTTTTATATAAAAAAATTCCCATTTATATAAAAAAATTATGAAATAATATAAGCAAATTTTAATTATCTCATTACTTGTGTATAAAAATTGTATTTATAAGCATGCAAAATTTCAAAATTTTTTAATGAATAAGCGAATAAAATTTTGTAAGAGTGTACCTTAATATTTGAAAACAGCTTTACGTAAAAAGTAAAAAAAATAATAATAGTAATAAAAATTAGCATTGATATTTAACATTTAAGAAAAATTCATGACTCATATTGCTCTCTTGATTCAATTTTAAGGGTTTTAAATTTCCTTTTTATGTAGTATTCTTAATACTCGAGCAGCCTTTTCATATTTTGAATAAATAATTCTACTTTGACTAGATTAGATTTTTATCTATCTTTCGAATTGATTCACTCATGCTGTTATTAGGCGTAATTCCTATTTTACATATCATAAGGGGCAACATGTTTGTATTTTATATTGTCTTAATGAATGTGAATACATCTTCATTAAAACATTACGGCATGCATAACCACAATCTAGAGCTGTCATAATTTTCAAATTCTGCATATTTATATTTTGTATTCCTTACAAAAAGTAATTCTTAAAACCCTCATTTGGGTATTGTGTTCCACCATATAAACCTTTTTGCATATAAGCCTTTTTTTTAGCTGTCAAATCTCTAAAATTTTCTTTATTGTTTAAAGTAAAGTTTCTTGTACTGAAAGTTTATGAACATAGTTCATAGTATTCCGTTGAACAGGTTGTTGAAAATAGTACTATTGAAATCGAAGCTATACCTCGGGGTGGGGAAAATTTTATTTCCCTTTTATTTTTACTAAAATCTCTTTAATAATTGTAAATACATAAGTGTTATATACATTTTTGGAATCAGAAAAGTGGGCTTTATTCAAAACAATAAAAATTATAAATTCAAATTTCTTACAGTAAAAATTGTCTTTGTTCCCGTAAGAAGGCAGCATGATACATAAATGAAAATTCTTTACATAAATCATGTCTTTTAAATGGAACAATAAAATTTGTTAATTTTTTTAATTTATTGAACATTTCCAGTAAAATTTGTGACTATTATGACATAAATATATGCAAAAAAATTACACAATTTGACAATAACACAGTTATTAGATATTACTTAACAAAAATGTTTAAGAAGTACAGTATTAGATTTTTTGCGTTTTAGCTAGTTTTTTTAAAAATGAGGACTCTTATATAAATTCTGCAAAATAAAAAAAATTTCAAAAATTCAAAATGTCATTCCAACTTTATGTAATAAGTAAATGAAAAACTGTATTTGATATGCAATAATAGCTGATACCAAATATTTAATCATTTATTTAAAAGTGTATGGTCATACTTCTGTGTCACATAAGCCCTGAAAATAATGACTGCATATGTGAATAAATGCTACATGACTGCTTGAAGTGACTTGAACTACAAATATCTAGTAAAATTATAATATTTTAGAAAAATTTCTGTCGAAAATTATGATAGCCAATTTTTGCAGGATAATATAGCCTCAGATAAATTACTATAAATAATTAAAATTGTAATTGAAAAATTTAAATCAGGTTTAATGTATGTTGTCAAATATGTGACAAACTAAGCAGAGATCATGCAGAAATATATTTATTTCTTGGAATAATGCAGTGATCCATTCATATTTAAAACTTGTTTCAGAGAACAAAAATAGCTTTAACTGCATAAATTCTTAATTATATTTTAAATCTAAAGCATTCTCTTGAATGAAACTGCTTCTAAAATGGCATAGGTGGCATCTGGGGTATTGCTGGCAAGCCCGCTAAACCATCCATATTGGGCACCTGATCCATTCCAGGAATGTTCATTACCATATCTTTACCCGGTAAAGTATCCATACCAGGAACTACATCTGAATTAGGAATTCCACCTGGTGATGGAATATTATCCATAGATGGGACAGCAAAAAATCCTTGTGGGGAACTTTCTGCAACAGCAATTACCGCCAAGCAAATAAAGATAGCAACCTGAAAATACGAGTGAAATTAATTTAAGTGTATATTATATAAAAAAAGTTTTAAATAATAAAAAAGAACATATATGATTATTTTATTTCACAAAGCATGTACAAAACACAGATTTACAAGGATTCTTAAAAATAAGAAAAAATATCTTCTTGACTCATTGAAATGTTTCTTTCCAGCGAAAAAATGGCATTAATAATAAATTACTCCAAAATAACAATTATCTAGATGTATATTAAAATCTTAAATTATATATAAAAACACATTCGTTTATGTATATTCTAATGCTTATAACACAAAAAGTTTATTCATACGTAATAGAGTAGCCATGAAAGCGATACATGTCAATTTTTCAAAATTTTAGCATTGATTCTTAGGCTATCAATATTCTCCATTAATAATCATATAATGTACTAATTATTTAATATCAAAAGATATTATAAGGAGCATACATAGAATTCTTAAAGTCAGTATTCATGTAAATATATATAGAATTCTAATTTCTGTAACTTTTTCAAAATAAACATAAATAAAAATTTTTGCCAAATGCAAGTTTTAAAATGAAATTATTTATTATACATACATATTTTATAAATTTCCTATATTTTTATTGTTCTTTTCTTTCATACTTTTAATCATTCAATTTGTATTAAAAAAATGGAATTTAAAAAATATGTTGCTATTTTCATCAAAAGCGTATTTTAAAAGTAATTATAAAGTATTTTTGAATTTTATTTTATGTTTCTTATTTAAAATATTTATCAATAATAAATTTAAAAATTAATCGCATTATTTTAAGATTATATAAAAAGTAATTAGGTTTATATTTAATGTCCTTTGTTTAATGGAAGAAATAGTATAATTATTTCTTCCACTAAACAAATAATAAAATTATTAGTTTAAACTATTTTGTTAGCTTCATTGTGTTCTCCCAAGCAATTTTTGTATATTTTTAAATTCCATTAAAAAAGAAAAATAATATAATTTTTATTACGAAGGGGAACATTTTGACTGAATATTGAAATGAAGTTCAAAATTTATTTTATAAATAATATTTGTTTCTCAGATTGATACACAAGATGATGGAGGTTCTGAAATGCTTACTTTACAAAACAGATGGATAAAATTTTTTGGAACAGTTATGTAGGTCAAGTCAAGTAAAAATATTATATTAAAAGTTGACACATAAATTGTCTAAAATAAACAATAAATTATTTAAAAATGTATCTAATCACATCATATTATAAAATATCTACTTCCATATGTATATTTATTATCCTGTTCTAATAATAGTATGCAATTGATGGAAAAATTAAAAAAGCTTAACTTTTTAGATTTTGTGACTAATATTTAAAATTTCTGTAGATTCTGGAAACCTAATTTTTAAGTAATTTTATTATTTAAATATTGTATGAAACTTGATATTCATCATTCAAATAATACATTCTAAAATGAATATTAAAACACATGGTGCTCTTTGAATTTTTTGCTCATCTTTCTAGCTTCAGAAAATTATAAAGTCTGTTGAATGGAAGAAATTGAAATGACTCTATTTTTAACAGTTAATAGAGTAATTAGTTTCATTCTTAAAGTGAAAGATCAAATATATGATTAAAGAGCTATTACCATAGTTAAAATATATGCACCATTATCATATTTGCCACCATTTTCAGTATATGTCTTATAGTATGAGGTAAAATCCTTTATAAAAATATTATCAAATCCAAATTTTAATTAAGAATATCTGAATTTTTAAACAAAATATATCTTTTCTATGAGTGGTAAGTATTTTCTGTTTGTTAGCAGCTTCCATCAAATAAAAATAGATTTATTACTCCCCAAAATTAAATCCAAATTTGAAGGCTATTATATCCATTCTAGAAATATTTAAGATGATGAATTTGTATTTTCATACATTTATAAGAAATATTCGTACGTATGCAATACTTTATATGAGAAGCATTTTAGATAATATGAAGAAAACTTTTCTTTATTAAAGAAAGAATATTAAGACAATGAATCATTAATAGATAATTATAAATATCATGTGCGATTAAAGTTGTTTTATCAATTATTCTATTCGTAAATAATTTTATTAACTCAGTATAGCTTAGTCTTGCTTGTTTTTATCTGCATTCATGTTTTTCTCAAACGAAATAAAGCCAGTTAGAATTCACAAACAATAAGCATTGCGTGCATAAATGAAATTATTGTCCTTAACTATATAAGAAATATAAATTTTAGGATTTAATAAATCAACTTTAACAGTCAGAACATCATAGCAAATAGATTTAGTAGTCAAATTTCATTGAAATACATTAAATGTTATAGTTATTTTACTCGTAAAATTATTGATCGCGTAATCTTATTTTTACAAATTGAATATTATAATACCTATGTCTGTCATTTAAATAAACATTGCTTCATCTATTCTGTATATCATGCAAGAATATTCAATTATATTTTATTTCCTAATATAGGATAACAATACAGGAAATGTTAATTTCAGGATTTAATAAAACTACTTTAAACAGAGAAAGTATCATAAAAATAAATTTAGTAATCACATTTCCTTGAAATACGTTAAATAATATGATTAATTCACTCGTAAAATAATTGATTGTGTTATCTTAATTTGTCAAATTGAATATTTGTAACTGTCATTTAAATGAACATTGTTCCATCTATTCTGTACATGATGCAAAAAAATTCAATTTTATTTTATTTCATGTTTACTGTTAGGGTCAAATTACAATTTGACCAATAAGAAACCAAATGATTTATAAAAAGTATTTCGTTTTAGAATAAAACTTAAGTACTTTTTTGCAGAAATTTAAACTACGTATTAAATAGAGTACCTATATAAAATGTAGTCTCGTTAAAGAATGTGACTTTATTTAAAGCCTGTACAAAGATATTTTCATTTCTTAAGTTAATCCTGTACATTTTTAACATTTTAGAAGATATTTAGTATGAGAGAGATGAATCATAAAGCGTAAAGCTTTCTTATAAGACAATAAGCATAAAATATTCAAAATACAAAGAAAAAATCATCAACACACACAGTTTCTATACGTTGTTTTCTACTTATAGTATATGCATATAAATAACAATGTAACTAACTTAAGTAATTAGCTGATGATGGAGGAACAATATACAAAATGATAATCACTGCAATAAAAGCGAATACAGCAGCCTGTAAAATCATTATATAAATTATATGAGAATATACTTTATTTATTAAATTATTTGAGCATATATTAACCTAATTTTATTACCATCAATTAAAAGAATAAATTATTTTGATTTATTTTGAAAAAGGAAATCGTTGATGTCAGAATACGTATGTTTTTGAATCTATTTGCTCGAAGCTATTAGAAAAAATGAATTGAGAAGTCTTTTATTTTATAAGTATAAAAATTGATATATGCTAGATAGGAAATTTGAATGCGAAAGAAATTGACTTTCAAATTTCAAAAATGCACTCTGTATAGACAGGAAAAAACATTTTTTATTAGATAAAACCTTAATATCTTCAATATTTTCTGTAATAAAAATATAATTTTATATAAATAAATTGCAACACAAAAGCATATTTTTGTGTAAAATATATTTTAAGAAACATATTTTTATAACAACATATTTTAAATATATTTATATTTCTACTTTCATATAAAACTCAACAGTTTTATTCTAACATCAAGGAAGAAACAATATCAGTGCATTACAAACATCATTCAAAACGCATAAATATATTTCAGTTTAAATTACTGTATTTGAAATTAAATATTTAAAAAATATTTAGTTAAACTAATAGATAAAATTAGATGACATTCATTAATACTAAATGTTAATGGATTAAAAATTATTTTCTTACCATTGCCTTCATTTTTAATGATTCTTTCAATAACTTTGTATATCAAGAAGTGCTTTTTAAAAGAAAAATGTTTCTTTATATATGAAAATCTTAATGAACAATAAAATATTTTAATATTAATTTATACATAAAATTGAGCAGATGTTCTTGCATAAAAAAGAGTTTATGCATTTATTAGATGTATACATCTGTATTTTTATGTAATTTTAATGAAATAATAACTGCGTAGTAAAAGAACTGTTCTCCATTATGAACGACCAACTTCGTGATATTCATGCACATGATTATTAATTGCAGATAATCATAAGCAAAAAGATAAAAGAAGAATATAGATATTTTATAGTTTTTGCATAATAAAATAAGTTATAAAAACCCAGTCCATAAAAGTGTTTGTATGGAACAATGATTCGAAGAACAATTACCAATACTATATTTTCGGTATAATGTTACTTTTATTGACTGCATTCCTATTCTTAAGTATTATGAGATAAGTAATTAGGCTTTATTGAAGTATGGTAAATATGAGCATTACATAAGTCACGTAAATCTAATCAATAAAATTACATTCTTGCTAATAGTATATTGTGATTATTATGAATGGTTGATTCTAGTAAAAATATGTGCTGATATTTCTAAAAATTGATTTAATTCAAAAATATTTAAATGTCTTCGAAGGCACAGTTTTATGTTTGAAAAATAACTAGAAGGTTTTGATCATAATAGTGATGACAATGATAAAATAATTACCTTGTTTTTATCATTTTTACATTTTAAATTGCATAATAAATTTACGAAAATGTTTCTAATAAGTATATTTAGAATTAAAGCTTTTCAGTATTACCTAGTATTTAACCATTAAATGAGAATATGCATTTCTTTGTAAATTTGACATGGTAAATGAGAATGATAAGTTACATAAATTTTCAGTTTAAAAACCTTAATATGAGTTTTAAATGTTTTGCTAAAATGAACAATTTCTAAATTAAAAAGGTTTTCATAAAAACTTGTTAATGTAGATACTTGTATGATAGTAAGTCAGTTCACAAGGTAATAGGTAGAACATCATTGATAAGCATAAATACTTTTACAAATTTTTTTAAAAATTTATTATTTTATTATTGAGTATAATTGCTTAAGAAGTTGCTCTAAATTTTGTATATGATATGAGAAACGGCATGTTAAGGAAAAATAAGTTATTATAAAATCACCGTTAACTATCTCGTAAATTTACACACACACACACACACACACACACACACACACACACACACACACACACACACACACACACACACACACACACACACACACATATATATATATATATATATATATATATATATATATATATATATATATATATATATATATATATATATATATATATATATAATGTAAAAACATATGTTATGACTAAGATATGTCCATTAAAAAGTACTCTCAATAATAAAAATACTGAATATTTTCCCATTTATTCCATAATTATTCTCTTATAGTTATTCATAATTATTGTATTTGGGAATTAATAATGCGAATTTGAAGAAAATATGATAAAATAGCTGTCGAGAACACAAGGATCATTAACTATCATATTAGAACAAAACGTTTATTTTAGAAACTGTTTTGGTTTTCTGAAATATCTGTATCTAAATTAAAAGTATTATAAAATAAGTTAGAAATAAAAAAAATTTAAGACGATCAAGAAAAATTCAAAAATTTAATATACTGTGCAAAATGAACTCAATGGCATCTTTCCCCCATAAACTAACTTATTACAAGTTTGTGTTTGTTTATATATATCTGGTGGTATTCTCTTGCAGCTATTCAGTTTATTTATTTCTTTATTAAGTTTAAATTTAATATTTTGAATTTAAATAAAACACCTTAATATTTAAGAATGGAAAATTAAATTCTTACATAACAGTTTAAAGTTTAGTCGTAAATCTAAGAGTATTGCATGTGTATACATGATGATTAAATTTCAATTGATATCAAATGGTCACTGCGCAAATTCTATTGAACATGTTCAAATCAAACTTTAAATATATGTTATTCAGAATATTCAGAGTTAAACAGTTTTTTTTATCCTAGTGTCTATTTCTTTTGAGTAGTTTTTGCAATAAAATATTTTTTTCAAATACATTTGAAGAGAAAAGGAATAAATGAGAATTTACAATTAGGAATTAAATAAATATAACTTTTTCATTTTTATAGGAAAACTTTTGTAAAAATAATGTTCAATTAATATTATCTTAACACATTCAATTAATGTAGGATAGTGAAATAACTGGATATTTTAATTCCTTTCGTAAATGTTGCTTATTGTCAATTGAATTAATATTTTTAATAACGTTAAATTTCTTTATTGAATTTAAATTTAAAATTTTGTTTTTATTTAAACATGATATATTTTACTTTAAATAAAAAATATTATCTGATAATATTTAACGTGAAATGGTTTAATATGGCATGTATTGTCTTCCTGTTGCTTATTTATTCCTGCATTATTGGTATCATATAGCAGTGTTTAAGAAACTAAAGTGTTTTTAAAATATTTGCATATTAATAAATAATAGCTAAAGTGTTTCTTTCAATTACTTTTCAAAATTTTAAATATTATAAATCATTTTTAAAAACTAAGATCACTAATATAAGAATATGTTATTCGATGTTAATTTTTATTTTCATACAAAAACTTTCAAGAAATAGATTTTTGTAAAATAAGAAAAAACAATTATTCACTCTTTTCATGCGAAAATTTTATTAAACTGTTTTATTTCTTAGACAAAATAATATCTGTTATGGACTACTGATTGATTTGGGCTTCATCAATTTCGAGATATTGAATCTGTATCCCATCTACCAACACCATTACTTCTAATACTCTTCGAGCTTGCGTATCATCAACACATTCCCTTTTTGCCACATCACTGTTCCTCTAGTTCACTTTCTTTTCATTTCATCTTGTTCATTTTCTGTTTCCTCAGGCTCAGTTACACTACTTTCTGTTTCCTCTTCCTCAACCTCATTCTCACTATCACTAAGTTCTCCATAATCGGTCGTTGTTTCAAATTTTTCCTCTGTGGTATCTTCGTAATCCTCGAAAATGCCTGTAGTACTATAGATGTAATAATCTTCAGTAGTGGTTGTACCATACTCTTCAGAAGTGATCTGTGTGTCATCAATCTCATAATCTTCAGCATTGACAGTGGTAGCTTCACTTTCATAATCTTCCCCAGCAATAGTTGTGCCTTCATAATCATAATCTTCTACAGTGACAGTGGTACCTTCATTATCGTAATCTTCGACAACGATAGTCGAAACCTCATTATCATAATCTCCTTCAATTGTAGTGGTACTCTTTACATCATAATCTTCAGCGATGATAGTAGTATCCTCAATTTCAAAATCTGGAGTTGTTGTACTATAAATGTCATAATCTTCAGCTACTGAAGTGGTAGTATAACTTCCATCATCACCCTCTAACTCCAATTCCCTTTCTGTTTCTTCAGTTGTTGATATAGGGCCAATATTTCCACCAGCCCCACCACCTCCACCAGCATTTATTCCCACATTTATTCCAAAGTTAAACCCAAAACCACCTCTTCCACCGAATCTTCCTCTTCCTCTTCCAGCACTTCCTCCACCTCCAGCACTTCCTCCACCTCCAGCATCTCCTCCAACTCCAACACCTCCTCCAATTTTGAAGCCAAACCCAAAGCCTGCTCCAGCCCCTGCTCTTGCTCCAGCTCCTGCTCCAGCACCTGGGCCTGCACCATTAACAGTCGTTGCAGTCCAAATGACTATTAAAATTAACAAACTACTCTGAAAAAAGTAAAATTGTATATTATAATTTTGCATACTGTATTTAAGCAAATTATCTCTAAAAAAGTAATCTTATGAGTAAAATAATATTTTGTACCGAAATAAAATATATTATTAAATATTAAATAATGATATATGCTTTACAACTATGATTTTTAAAGAAACAAAAATAAATATTAAGTGGTTTGGGAAAAAGGGCTTCATTATTTATTTTTGTTCTGTCTTGCGCTAAGCAGTTTTTGAATTCGCTTCTAATTAATAAGCCAGATTCTTTGTTTTAAAAGTGTTGTCATTTGATAAATAGGTATTGAATTAAATTTTCACACATTTTAATAAGACTATTAATTGATAGATATGGATAAAAAATTAAATTTCTAGTAGTTTATTGAGTTTCAATTGTATAAAAATAACACAATTAATTTGCAGTAAAATAATCCACATTGCTTTTTATTAAAGAATTGAATATTTTTGTATCCTTTTAATAAATCATGTAGTTATAAGTTTCAAATCTAATAAAATAAATATATTAAAATATTCAATTTTGAAAAAAATCTAATTTTAGTATTTTCTGAAAAATAACTAAATAACTTGAACATGCTATCTATATCATATAGCAGAAAATATTTACTTTCTTAAATGTCAACTAATTTAAATAACATTTTTAAGTAAACCATAAATTTTCAATAGTTAAGAGCAAATTAATTGTTTGTCTCACACTCACATCATGCTAATTAACGTAAAAGATTTTATATTAGAGTAAAAATAAAGACCTACATAGAATTAATTTGCATATATATATTGCACACACGCACACATATATATATATATATATATATATATATATATATATATATATATATATATATGTGTGTGTGTGTGTGTGTGTACACGCACACACACATGTGTGTGTGTGTGTATGTGTGTGTGTGTGTGTGTGTGTGTGTGTGTGTGTGTGTGTGTGTGTGTGTGTGTGTGTGTGTGTGTGTGTGTGTGTGTGTGTGTGTGTGTGTGTGTGTGTGTGTGTGTGTGTGTCTCACAATAATCTAAATTCTGATAATCATTACTATGAAAAAAACTTAAATAATTTTTACAAGCATCTTTATTTATAAGAATTGTAGGAAATAAAAAAATCTACTATGACTAACGTCTTGAAAGATTATATTTTAAAATAGAACTATTAATTATATAATTATGTTACAGAATAACACAACATGCTTAAAAAATTCAGATATTTAATATAATTTCTTATATAAGTTACACAAATCACAGAATTTGAAGCGCTCAAATTCTCAGTTACGCAGCGTAAAATATATATAAATAATCAAGTGATATATGGATACTTTTAAATGAGTGTTTGTGATATGACGTTATTGGAGAAAATGAGCATCACACAAGCAGAAAGAATTTTTTATTTTACATTTTGTTAGATAAGTAATTTTACAAGCGAATTCTTTTTAGCAACTACGTTTGCGCTCAAAGAGACTCCCCTTTCAAACCATTGAAATTAATATTGCCACTTTTTTCGGAACTATAGTTTCATAATAAATTTATGAGTCCTGAAGTTTCCCTCCTCTGATCTTTATTGGAAAGATTGATTCGACTGAATTACAAACAAATCAAATGCACTAGTTGAGTAATGAGTTGATTGCAACATTGTGTAACAAGATCAAAGAAACCAAAGAAAAAACGAATGATGTTAAAAAAGTTTATTTCGTCACGTAACGATACAAAATACTAAAGGTAAGAAATATTGTATCTAGGATTATCAGTGTATAAGGAACGCAATCGGATTTTTCTCAAACACCAAGATTCAGTTATAATATTTTTAGAAGTGGCACTTTAAGCATTTGGAGTCTTCTACTTGGTACCAACTTCTAAATTACGAAGACACCCATCTAACTGCTTCCACCAACTGGTAGATCCCAACTCAAAGCTCGGTACAAAGAAGTTTACTGGTGCATCAACAACATCAACACTTAGAATATTTCACACTATATTTAAATCATAGTTGAAGACGTGTAAACAACTTCAATTTAGAAAATGTAAATATATTTGCGATTTCCCTCAAAAGCTTGTTTTGAATAAATATGACAAAGATAAATATTGCATTGCCATATTCATTAGACGTCTTATATAATTGAATTCCATCTCTATGAATAAACTTCATTTCTTTTTCCAAATGACAATTGTTAAATATAAGATATTTCGTTACATGAAAGCAATTTAATTTCTTCTTTATACATAATGACATAGAACAATGCTGCAAAAATTCATAGAAAAAAATACTAAATATCATTATTTTAAAAAATAATCTATAATGTGAGAACATAGATAAAACTAGGTTCCAGCATTGCTATTAGGTAAGATATGCGTCACATTATTTTTCTAATGGAAACATTGATCGTATTTAGCAGTAATTATTTTTACTTCAGATGAATTATAACGAAACAAATCTGGATTATCTTTAAAATTGTTGTACAAAATGCCTATATTCAACATTGTGTTTCTCCACGATTTGACCGATAATATTAAAGAGTAGGATGACATCAACATGAATTATATCTCTTGCATACTTTTAATATATAACTTTGAATCTATTCCTGTTCATGGTAACGTAAGCACTTTACGAAGAATTTTCAGGTATCTCCTGTGAGTCAAATATTTTTTTTGACTTACAAATACTTTCTTTCTTTCTCTGCAACACAAAAATAATATTTTCAGTAAATAGCTGCAGTTTAGATAGCATTCCAAGCTAATTCGAATTTCAAGTATGTTTATCTAAATTTTATTGGCTTAAAGAGACAAAAATTCTGCTGTCACAAATAAAATATCATCAACCTCTGAGAAATATATTTACAAAAATACCTGCTACAAAAAATATGATAAAAGTTTGAAGAATTATATCTGCTATTTAAATCAACCAATGGACTTCACTATCACGTAAGATTCCCTTTAACGGCTCTTTCATAACTTTAATCGAAATTAAATTAATGAAAATTCAATTTTTGAAACTGAAACATATTGCATTTATTACAATTATTTGAATTCAATTCATTTAATGCCTTACATTATATACTAAATTAACACTCTTATTGATAAATTAGTGTTTTAATTCTCAATAATATGTTATTGAAAGAAAAATATTTGAAAATATGTTACCTTATTAAAATATTACTACACTGATGAAAAAAAGAAGTATAAAGTAACATTATGATGGTCATTTGCGTGATGTATTTTTATAACTGTTTTATATTTTGAATTTATATATTTTTCATATTATGAATTTAAATTTATTTCTAAGTGGATACAAAACCAATATAAATTTGAATCACCTCAAAAATGTTGGAGCTGTTTACTTACTAAAATTTGAATGATAATATTTTTGAAGATTATAATGCATAGCAACATAATTGTAGTGAAGGAATGGTAACTGCTTCTTGATTTACAGCAAGATTTTCATATTTTATACCAATTATATCGTTTATTTATTTTGTGGAATTAACATTCATGTGATATAAATTTTTTTTAATGACAACAATCCGTTTTTTTTAAATACATTATGCTTGACCTGAATATCATAGACATTTTTTTCAAGCCATAATTCTATTTTACACCTACTGAAATTTATTTTTTAAATACAAATGTTAAATTTAAATTTATATAATTATTTTTAATGGAAATATCCAGTATTGAAATATATTTCGTTTTATTGTCGAAAGAGTAATGAATGTAGAAGAGAAAGAGTTACAACAATTTTATTCTATCATATTTTAAAAATAAAATTTTTGTGCATTTTTGATTCATTTATTAAAATTATAATGGATTCGCTTTCCAAAATGATTTAAAGTAGAGTAATTTAGACATTATATTTTACAAGTTTCACGACAGCCCATTTATGAGCCAATGCCTACAGTGGCCATATCTGTTTCCCTAACCGAGGCCCCTGGTGTGCGAAACATATATCCCTGTTAGGTAATCAGCCCAACACAAAAACCCGCTGTTATTAGTTCTCAAGCATGCTTGATACTCAGTTTATCCAACCACTGATATGATAAAAATTTGAGTCGACATTGCCCATCCCAAAGATTAAACCTCCCACATGTGCCTCGGACCACGAAGCTCTACTATTAATTTAGTTATTATTAAGATACCTAATCTTAAATTTATTTAAATACTGTATCTTAAAACACTTTTAAGTATTAGGGTATATGTTGAGGTTTAATATAGTTTTCTTTTTAATTTGATTTTCCTTTTCATTTTTATGATCATTTATTCAATAATATCTTCATTTTTATCAAGTAAAAAGAATATATGATAAATTTAAAATTGTATCATAAGCGTAGAATTATTTCAAATAATAAACTACCCATTAATTTACATAAAAATAAAGGTTAACCAAATAATGGTATTTATAAAAAAATTTTTATGGTCGGCAGAAAGCTTTTTAAAAAACAAAAGTAATTCGTTATATATAAAAATAAACATGATTAAATGTATTTTTTTCAGCAATATTCAACAGGATATATATAATAAATA
Organism: Latrodectus hesperus; assembly: GCA_037975125.1. NCBI lineage: Eukaryota > Metazoa > Arthropoda > Arachnida > Araneae > Theridiidae > Latrodectus > Latrodectus hesperus. The sequence continues at coordinate 32,549,208 of CM075850.1, forward strand.
CATGAATGGAAATATAAATCACATAACCACATTACTATATAATACACATAACTATAATTACATAAACTATATTTTTATGATATTTTTGAAATATTTTAAAGCTAATATGTGACGAGAGATTTTTTCACATAGGAAAACTGAACAATTTTTACAAATTGAACAAAATAAATTCGTATTTTTTTTACTATCCACAAATCTATAATCATATTTTCATTGTTCCGTATTATATTTTATTTATTGACAAAATATGTGTTTTACTTCTTTTATTCAAAAATGTAGAAATTTTTTATACTGTATATTAAAGATGTAGATATTAGATATTCAAATATAGACATTTGTTAATGCTAATGAATTGATTCAATTAAGTAATATTTCAGTTTCTTAAAATATACTTTCTGATTTTATGAATATATTACGATATATTTAAAGAGGATTTAATATTTCAAAGTAATAAAGAGATACTATAAAAAGAAAGAAATGTATAAAAAGTTTAAAACCAAAAAATTCTATGAAATACTTAAGTTTAACTAATTACTGAAATATATAATTAATTATTATTCAATGATGGTAAATTAAATTCAGGAAATAAAACTTACTGTGAACTGCATGCTGTTTATCAAATGTTCTATATCTGAAGGAAATTCGGAAACACCTACATTTTTCAATTTGATTCGGGAACATTTCAATGTTTTTTTTCTATTAAGCATAGTTCTTTGTTTGAAAACAATATTTACTTGATAGTAAAAAAAATAAGCTTGGTAGTTGATAAAATATTTTATCATCCATTATTCAAACTTACGGGAAATATTGAATAATGTTTTATCAGGAATGATTAAGCAAATAAAAACTAGAATAGGAATTTCATCAACGTGAGTTTTAAAGGAAAGTTTCTGCAGAATAAAGGCAATGTTTCAAACATTATTAAATTCAAGCACAAATAAATTCCAATTTTGAGCATGTTGTAGAGATATTAAGCCAATATAATAGGGAAAATAAAAAAACCAAAGCAACATACTCTAACGTTACACTATTATTTCATATATAACTTGTTTTTAATTTAATAGCGTTTAAGCTACTTGAAGATGAAATCAATTTTATATCCCTCATAAGAATTAGTTAAATGGTGAGATTTCTTCAAAGAATAAAATCTAAGTATAGAAATTTAAGTATTTATTACAAGTCTTCAAATGTTTTCCAATCTCAAACACAATTTTCTGTAGCAAAAATTAAGAAAAGTTTTCATAGTTCATTCTAATACTCGTCTTATTTAAGAAGGTTTAACATGTCAGGAACTGCATCCAATATCCCTTTATTAAACTAGGGAATTTATATTAAAATATGTACAATTTGTATTAGGTAAATATCATTTTTGTCCCTTATTATTAAAATAATATTGCATTTTTGCCAAATATTATTATACTGTTTGTTAAAATCAAGAGCGCTTTAAATTAGAAAGAAAAAATCGTAAGAGTAGATAATAAAGGAAACGCAGATAAAAATAAAATATTTCACTAAATTCCTTAAAGAGTATAACAGGAATTGTCTATCATAACATGTTTTTACTGTTCTGTATAATAAAACTGCAAATACAAGTATTTATTTTACATTTGTATGAGTAAAACCTCTATATATACAAGAATATTCATACAAGAGAATGTATAAGAAGAATATATAAGAAGTCATAATAAAAGTATCTCAAATATAAAAATAATTTTTGAAAGAAAAAACACCATGTTATTTACTACATTGGAAAAAATTATTGTTGGAATTATTTTTTAAAATTGCTTAAAAATAACGAAAAAATAAGTAAATAAATAATAATTTAAGAAAACATTTCCGCCTGAGAAAGCAGTCTACATACTTTACTCATTTCAGTATAAAATTATTTTCTACCATTTTATATAAAAAATTTATGTATACCATTTCATATGAAAATTTTCATATTAAAATACTTTAAAAGGCATGTAAGGTAGACTTTATTTCGAGTACATATTCATACATCTAGATACGTAAGAAGATTCATACAAGAGGATTTAAATCTTTACATATACATGAAGTCATAGTAAAAATCTCTGAAATATAAAACAAATTCGGTTAAAAGAAAAAAATGCCATACTAGTTGATGCATTCAGAAAAATATTAAAGACTGTGATTCTGCGTTTATTGATAATTTTAGAAAATTTCATAATTTTTTCATCATTCTGTTTTTTTAATTTGTTGAAGAATACTGAATTTTTGTTAAAAACCATTTATATTGTCTTTAAATAGGAAAGTAATTCAATAAAACGATATTTTTTCAAAACTTTTTTCTTGAAGAATTCATTGTTTATTTTAGCGACATAATCAATGCAAAAATAATTGAGTTATTTAAATCTTATTTTTCTGGTAACAACTCAAATAAAAGTAACTCTCTTATTTCAGTTGTTACCAGATGCTAAGAATAAAGTAAATGTACTATATCAATTTCACTGGCATTTTATTTCTGAGAATTTTGTCAGGATATGTTGCGTAAACATAGTTATTTCATGACAATAATTAACACGTAGTAACCAAAGCATTTATCCGAAAACATATAAGCATATTATGCATTAAATCTTATTTTTATCATTACTTTTTTTCATTTGGCATACCACCTTGTTACTTTTTGCATTACTTCAGAAACCAATTTAAAATATTAACAATTTATAACGACAGCTCCATGAATTATTTCAAAAATTTGAATATTTTTATCAATAAAACAAGTTAAAAAATATGTTATTTTTAGATAAGCTCAAAGATAATTACTTTAAAGGATAAATCTTTAGATTATTTTTAAATTTTCCTCAAGCTACGACTGTTTGTGATTTTATCATAGTTAAATTAATTTTACTAAAACCATCACTTAGGAAAAAAGAGAGGGAATATAGAGTAAAACTCCACCTACATAAAATCTCTAAAATATCTAATTAAAGATTCATATAAATTACTAATTTTTTTATAAATATTTCAATGAAATCTTTTTGTGTTATTGAGGAATTAAGGTTATTAAAATCCATTGAATTTAAAATTATAATTAGCTTATCTTTAGTTTGTCAACAGGCAGTTATTTGCATTTATCAGGAAAACACTAGTTTCAAGTCTATATAACTCAATATATCCAACAAATAAATTTGGTTTCAGCATAAACCTCTGCCTTCATTTCTAAATATCCATTTCATTATATCAATGAAAACATATAATGTTGACGTTTATTTTTAGAATTTTCTATGCCCAAAAAAATTATCTTCTCGATGCATTATAAAAGGAATATTAAATGTTTTTCCTGCTCATGAATAATTTTAAAATATTCCTTATCATGAAATTTCATGAATATTTTCAAAATAAATTTCATAGTTGCAGTTTTAATAGTCTATTTTTCATTTTGAAGAGTTACTAAATTATGGAATGAATGTTTTAATAATATTAAAGCAATTAATATGCTTATTGAATGGACTATCAACTTTTGGAATTAATTTAATATTAAATTCTGATATTTTTAAAACTATCTTCAATGGAAATGTATAGCGAAAAATATACGATTAGAAGATAAATTAGGTAACTTAACGTCATATATAGTAATTTAACTTTATATTGTGCATAATTTTAAGATGCTTTTGTTGTTAAAATGTGCTATGTGCATTACATTTAATTAAAAACCAATTCTAAAATCATTATTTAAGATTATATAATCCTTAGTAGAAAGTTTTTCTTTCATTCTATAAGGAAAATCTTTATGGATAAGTAATTTATCTTTATATATATATATATATATATATATATATATATATATATATATATATATATATATATATATATATATATATATATATATACTTGTATGTGTGTCAAATGCTACATTGGAAAATCGTAAAATTTTTTTATATTTCCTTTGGACAACAATCTTGAAAAAATTTACTTGTATAATTCTCAACAGCTATAGTAAGAATGATTGAAAAATAAAATATCTTTTGTTTTTCCGCAAGTGATATTTCTTCTTCTGCTTCTTCTTAGAATTGGGTTTGTATGTCATTGGGCACCTCTGCTTTTATCAGCATTTTGTACCATTAACTCCAAACCCAATGTTTCCTAGTTCCAGTGGCTCGGGTCACCCACTTTATTCATAAAGTCCGATAACCCTTTCATGGAGTCTAGGTGTCACTCTCTAGTATGGATGACGCCTAAAGAAATTCATCTAGGGAGGGCAAGGGCCTCGCATTCGTAAATGATATGCTCTTCCGTTTCCTCTTGCGTATGACATTTCCAGCAGATAGGGTCTTGCTGAAACAGTTCCATCTGGTCAGAAAGTCAGATATGCTAGGGATAGCTTCCTGACTTTCACCAGAAGATGGTTTGGAGGTCATTTCTACCTCAAGTGAAGGATTCATTGCTGCCCCTTTACAAGATTGCCTCTGAGTTCCCTTGTCTTTTTCAGGAAGGTCTACTTCAGAGGCTTCACCTGCAAATGCAGAAAGTTTTGTTATTACTTGTGTCTTTTCAGCCATAAGATAACAATTAAAAAGCTCAGGTAATAAAAGTCCACCCAGCATTGCCTGAGTTACTGGGCAAGGCAAATTACTCTAGAAGTTCGCCAGGCAACTAGAGGCTCCGTTAAGACACCAATACCGCGGTGCCAATTAGCCCTAGGCACGGAACGCATAACACCAGGGTTTACGGGAGCTGGTTCGCGGCCTCTGATTCTATATTCAAGGCTATCCTGTCATTCCTACAGGACATTCGGCTATCCACCACATGCCGACGCGCCTGGTGGCTGCTCAAGCCCCAGGAAGGTACACGTACCCCCTGGTTCCAGGTGATATTTAAAACAATAAATAATAGATTAGTGTCACATTGATATATTTGAAATAATTTAAGGAATCTGAGTAAAGTTTTGTCACTCTCAAATAGAAGTCATAACCACTGAAATGTTTCTCAATTATTCTTATTTTTTGTCGCATTATATTTTTTGATATTCATCATATTGTGGAAAGAGATTAAAAATTATAATTATAAATTTTACGTATGTTTTTAAATAACGACTGGTACTGAGAGACTAATCTTTCACCACAACAAAGCCGGAAACTGCTAGTCATTTATGGTTACCCGGTGGGCATCTGTGAATCAAGTCACGGTGGTGAGTAGCATTACCCTCTTCATACCACCACTAACTCGTTTATAGGATGCGCCACATTCGCTTATTATCTCAGATAAAAAACAGAAAAACACAGAGAGAAAGAAACATCCATGCTCGAACAGGAATTCGAACCCTGGACTAACAGCCAAGGATTTAGGAACGCTAACCTATCAGTTATCGGCATGCACTGGTCATTACGAATGCACTGGGACCGTTAATAAAATTTTTACTCCTTTAAGATTTTTTAAGTGTTAAAAATGAATAAATTACTTTTGTAATTAAAAAAATGTAGCATCAAAAAATAGATGAACTGAAATGGATTGTGAACTAATGTTTGACACAGTTACACTTCTTTGGCAGGACAACCCATGATAGATAAAGAATAAGCTGTCACCTTTTTGAACTGTTGGTCATCATTGTCCTCCATCTTCCATTACCTATCACTTGGAGGTCTTTTTAGAAGCTGTCTAGCCTCGTAATGTGTGATCAACTTTTCGGGCACCATTTTGTTTCGAAAATGTCACTGTTTTGATTAATTTGCTGTTGTCCTATCTGTAGAGCTGATTTTCCATATGGGATTAGCCTTAGTGATATGGGTGATATTTGGCTGCTTGTAAAATTTCTTTTAGATCTGGCACATCGTGCTCCTACAACTGTAGCGTATAGTTGAAAAACCAAAACATTCTTCTTATGATTTTCCTGATAAACACCATGAATATTTTCTCTTTCGATAAAGTATGAGCCCACTTACTTCCAAATATTAACACTGATCTTAAAAAGTAATTTATAGATGTCTATTTTGGTACTTTGATGGAAAAGTAGACTTTTCAAAAGGCTTTTTAATCCAATGTAGCATTTGTTCGACATAGCCAAATGGCCATTTATTTCGATAGTGATATTATTGTTTCTATTGACGTCCAAACCGAGGCACTTGAACTCTTTTACGGCTTCAAGTGAACAACAATTATTTGGAAGAGGGAAAGAATATTCATTATTTATCTGCATATGAATGGTTTTATCGTCGTTAATGCTAAAATCTATTCCTTTGGATGTAGCTTCAAGAGAATTGAAAGCCTCAATAGCTACTATTATATCCTACTATTATATGAGGCGTATATCAGAATCTGAATAGGTATTCGGAAGTTCAAAATTGTTGATTCCAGATCCTCTAATAACTTGAATTATTGAAAAAATACAACCAAGAGAGTCCTTATCTCAACTCTCTGTCAGTATAGAAGTGTTTAAAGTATTTGCATTTGGAAGTAAAAAAGATATAAAAACGGTGCTTAGAAAATTCGTTACCTCTACATAATTACCTAATAAATGATTATTAAAAATACTGAGTATTCTAGTAAACTCACAAAATTTGTTGGTAGTAAAAAAACTTTATATAAAAACAATTTAATTTTATTTTCTTAAGTAGTTTTAAGATATTTTAATTTCATTATTTTTTATCTTGTAATGCTTACAAATCATTTATATTAATATTTCCAGATTATTCCATAAGCCAAATAATTTTAAAAATGATATCATTTAAAATAGCCAAACTTTACATAAATTTTTCCTCCAATTTAATGAAATTGCAATTTTTAATACCGGTTTTTTTGTTTATTGATTTGTTACTGTTTCAATTTAAGTGTCTACAACGATGTTGGAAAAATTTTCATAATAAAAGATTATTGTAACAATCAAATATTCAATGATTACAATCAGCAACTATTATATAAATTTGTGAGTGCATTGAATAGTTTTATTTTTTTAAACATTGAAAAATTTATGATATATTTAAAAAAAGTTTTAAAAATTAATTTGTAACGGATGATTAAATGATATTCACAATAGTCATCCATTGACTTATTTTAAATCGTAATTCAATCTGCAAGTGTTAATGAGTAAATAGAATATATTTCAAATAATTTTGAATTTAGTCATATTTTGAAATTTTAAGAATATAATTTAACAAAAAATTATTTGTCATCATTTTTATTTCTGTGAAATTTCAGCTTCTCTTAATATTCATGCATTTCAATAAACCTATCCATTTCAGAAGATAGGGGAAAACTACTTCACAAATTCTGACTAAAATTATTTTCTATTAACTTTGATCATCCATAAGTGAACAATAATTATTTGATTGCTTAAAGTAAATGTAATTAGTCTTCTATAAACGATGAAACAAGTATATTTATTCTGCTCAGACTGAAAATGATCTTTAAAGACCATGATGTACATCTCCAATGGATTCCATCCCTTGTAAATATTAGTGGCAATGAGACCGCAGATCAACTGGCCAAAGAGGGCAGTGTGGAAGATACGTTTACTGCTTCATCACTTACATACCAGGAACTTTAATGATAAATCTAGACTACATTTAATCTGGTAAATTGAACCCACGCACCATTGGTACTCTGGAACGTCTCCTGGAACTCTTCTGGAAATAAAACGTGACCGAAAACCTAATCATGTCCTGGCCAGATTTTCAAGTGGACATCTAAAATGTTTATAGTTTGAACGTTGTACAAAATATTATCCCACTTGTAAAAAATGTTGTGACCATCTAGCCTCACCAAAACATATTCTGGATTGCGTCGGACTTTATCGGGAGGATTTATCCTCAGATCCCCTGCTAGTCATCTATTTTCTAACTGTGAACAATTTATTGGAGTTGATCTGACAAATGTCAGATACTTTAAAGAGGATAAACCACAAAAAATGTAATTAAAGGTTTGCATTCAATAAAGCTGATAGACTAAATTTATTACATTAACTTTTTATTTATTCTTATTCCCGAAAAAAATTTTTTATTTATTTATTACTTAATTTTTTAGATACTAGTAATTATTTAAGATGTTTAAATTAAATTTTCTACATAATCCTTTCTAACATTAATATTTTTCATTTTATATTAAACTTTGTTGAATAACAACTTAGTAAATCTTGAAAGTTGAATCAAATGATAAAATATAATATGTTAAGAGAATTCTGGAACATCCAATATGATTTGTTGCAATTTTCCAATTATTAGCTTGTTTATTACTAATAAATACCAATTAATTGCAGTCATTCAATTCTTCATATTATTTTACAATAGAATTGAACTGGAAAATCCATTGTTGGCATTTTTTTTCCAGCTTAATGTAAGACTGCCGAATGGTAAATAATATATTTATTCTCCTGACTCTATGTCAAGCACAGAAATGGATATAAGCACTTCCATTTACGTTTTGCAATAACTTCCTCATACGCTTGTTTTTCATACAATGTAACCTTGTCCTTAAATCACGCAAACCCAGTATCCTCAAATGAGAAAAACACATCACGCTATTAAACACAAGTTCCATCACGAAACACTTTTTGAATAAAAATCTATTTTTTAGAAAAAAATATGTGTGTGTGCGTAGGAAATAATTTTCCTTTATTTATTAATAAGATTTCTACCGAACAATTGATTGTAAATAATATATTTCAATAAGTAGAACTGATAAAGATGCTGGTAAGTAATTGATTATTTCTTTAGTTATACATGATAAAATGCCATGATTTTTAATGCTGTAAGCAAAATAAAAATTCAGTTTATGTAAAGGTTTTTGTAATATGAATTCAAATATTTGATTATTAATCCACTTAAATAGAAATCAGATTACAATTTATATATTACGTTCTTTTTATTAATTTCTATTACAATAAATTAACTTTCTAATGTATAATAATTTTACTGGTGATAAGAACGTTTCTTTTTTAAATAATGATAAAGTTATATTATAAATTTCATTTAAGTAAAATTTTATGGAAAATGAATACATTTATTTAAAAATATTTTTATCATTAACTGTATACAAGAGCTATCTTCTGGTATACATATATGTGGGTGTGTGAATAAAAGTTGTAGTTTTTTAATAATTTCTAAGCATGTATTTTAATTTACATTTTTCAAAATGAGAGATAAAATAAAATTATTATTCCTTATTTAGTCCTTTAATCAAGTTTGAATTATCAGGAAATATTAGAAAAATTATACTTAATATAATTACGTGTTGCAAAAGACTAAATATTGAAATATTTCATATTTCATATACAACTATTATCTATAATTTTTCAATGTGTTTTAGGAGAAAACATGCCTAGTTTAACTGCACGTTTAACTTGGTGCAAATGAATAAATATTATTAATTAATCAGATACGTTTATGAAAATGTTTACTTAGTTTATTATTATTACAATAATTGATATGACATAGTTTTAAACGACAAACAAAAATAATAATAAACTTCAAAAACATTCTTGAATTTAAAACAAAATATTTAATATTGAGATTCGTTTTAAATATAAAACTTGCATAATAATAATTTTTGAGAATGTTGCGAGAATGTTGCTTGAATTCAAAGTTGAAACTATGTGGTTTTATTTTTATTAACAAAGAAATCTCCTTAAAATATACTTTCACGTTGATTAAAAAATAGTTCAAATACAAACAAAGCTAATATTTTTAAATTTAATATTTTTGTAAGATAGTATGAAGAAACATGGCAAGAAACAACAGTCTAAAATGATTGCTATTCCCTCTTTAAAATTATTAGTTGCAAGATTTTTATGATTTATTGATATTTTTTTGCAATTAAAATAACAATTTTTAAATAAACCAATATATTTATGAGCATAATATAATTTTAATGATGCAATAATATTTTAAAGTTTCCAAATGGCTGTGAAATTATGTTAATTTTATGGTAAAAGTATGATTATTTAATTCATAGTTTCTTCAGTACAAAAGTAGATTATCTAACAAAGTATTTCGTGTTAATCTCATTGAACACTACAACATTTGTCAACCGAAAAGCGTATTTTTGAAGGGGAACAAATATATAGACAAAGACTTGTGACGCATGAGTAACAAAGCATAACTAAATGCGTTTTCTCTCTTTTTTCTTTTTTCTTTTGTAGTGGTGCATGAGTTTACTTTTTCTTAATTTATTAAACTTAGTTCTGCGCGTAAAAAATAAATTAATATCTATAGAGCAATTCAACATAAGATTGTAAATATCGAAAATATAGGAATATATAACAAATGAAACATCAAAAGTGGTTTTTATGAAATAATTTAGAAACATCAAAATATTTTCGTGCCTGCTGTAAATTAATTTTTTGAGATATAATTGATATTAGATACTATTATATTGATTATATAATGTATTGATATTGTATACTAATATATTGATATTAGATATTAGATACAAGATATAATATATTGGGTTTTTCCTACATGGATCAGCTTTTTACTAGTAAAAACCAACCACTTTATGACTGTGGAATCTTGCTACTACCAGAAAGATGGTAAAAGCTATTGGACTAGAATGAACAATGTGCATTGCAATACAATATTTATTTGCTGCTCGTTTTCATTTTCATGAAAAACGAAATGTCTTTCCGAGCAACACAATATTTTATTAGTGCAGAAACATTTTTTTAAGATATATTATATTTCGTTAGTGTAATATAAAATACTTTTATCAGTATATTTATTTAGAAAATTGGTTATAGTTTCTTATTTTTTAGTTATTTAAATTTGTCATAAACATAAAAATATTTTTACTATAAATACATATATAGTAGACATTCGTTCTTGAGAACTCATTGGGAAAGGTAAAATTGCTCTTAAAATAGAAAAATATGGTAGTATAATTTTAAAGTTGGTTTTTCTAGCAAGCTGCTGTCTTTTTGTAAAACAAAATACTATTCGAGAAAGTTCTTTATTAAACACTTCATCAGAAAACATGAAAAATAAAATACATATTCAAAAACAATTTATGCTTCTATTTTGCAGATGAAAATTCATAATAATAGGTAAAATAATCAGTTTTAAAACAGAAACTGAATTTTTTTTTTCCACGTAGGGAAGTATTTTATCGTTGTCTTCAAAAGAAGATTTTCGATCATGAGGCTTTTTGTGACAATCATTGTACTACTTTCTTGTTCAATATTAAGAAATTATTTTACATTATCAATTATTATATTCTCAATGATTTCATCATTTGAAAATTCTTATACCCAAATTACATCAAAGTCGACATTTAGAATTATTTTGGAAAAATATTTTATTTCTTTAGTAGAAATGGGTTCGTTTGTCCAAATTCATGTAGGATTTAACAATTTTTACTGATGTTGTCAGTTAAATATTATTCGCTTTTGTCAATTAAAGTGGAATTTCTTACGAAAGTCGACATTTTGAAATGCAATATCGTAATAGATTATTTCGAATACTGCTAGGAATAATGTTTTTCTCAGCATCATTCCAATCATAGATTGATTCCTGCATTTGGTTTAGAATGTCAATTTACTAAGCATCTAATCCTACTATGAAAAAAGCTTTATAGATTAGTAAACTCCATTATTATTCTATGGAAAAGAATTTTTTAAATTAGTAAAGCCCAT